>ML795756.1:292586-317286 GCA_009831015.1 Picea engelmannii
AAGTCTCATGTTCGATTCTCACCCGGACTTACTCGTGCGCCATTCTTGCGGGCTGGGTGGTTGCACCTGGGGTTATAGTGGTAGCCGCCTGGGGATCGACCCCGTGTCACGCGAGTACGAGAACCGCGAGTTGCCGATTCCCCGAGTAAAAAAAAGTAAAAATAAATAAATAAATATTAATGATGTATTGATACTTTAATTTACTAAATAAATTAATGTAAATGGAGCATTAAAGTCTTTTTCATTTGCTCAAAGTTGATTTGAGTGAAAAACTAAATGAAAGTAAATCATGTATCTTGAATTAATTGATGGTCATTGTACTTGAAACTAAATCATGTACCTTGAATTACATGATGGTCATTGTACTTGGAACTTTTTTTTTAATATATAATTCTATCTTATTGGTTTATTGTTTTAAAATTGTTAATTACTATGACAAAAATAAAATTATGTGAATATTTACATAGATTATGTAAATAAACTTGTAAACATTTAATTTCATGTATTACTTTCTAAGGGGTGATGATGGAAATGTACTTGGATCAAGTCATAGATTAATATCCATATAACTAATAGATTAGTAGCCATGTATTAATTTATATTTTGAAATATCCTTGTAACCAAAAAAGTCGACCATTAAAATATTACACTATAACATTAAAATATTAATAAGTGAAATATTATTCATACATTAATTAAGTATTAAAATATTAATAATATATTAAAACATTAATATTGTATTAATACATTAATAATACATCAAAATATTAATAATGTATCAAAACATTAATAATATATTAATACATTAATGTATTAAAATATTAATATATTAATATATCAAATATTTTTTTTTTTTTAAATAATACATTAACAAAATATCCTAGGATCTATCATAGGATTCATCCTAGATTATAAAAAATTGAATTATGCCACATTTCTTCCCATTTATCTCTTGATTTGATAGTCTATCCTAGGATTCATCCTAGAATATAAAAAAATTGAATTCTTCCACATTTCTTCCCATTTATCTCTTGGTTTGATTTGATAGTTTTATATTAAGACTCCATAAATTCGCAGAAATAATTGACTCTAATGCACATATCTGTTTAATCAAATAATAAATATAATTTTTTTTTCATATAATAAATTTAATAAAATATTAATAATTAATATTGATATTAATTTTTTCATATAATATAATAATATAATAATAATTATAATATAAATAATTTTTTTCCATAATAAATTTTAAAATATTTAAATAACAAAAAGTAAATAATATTAATTTTTATTACACAATAATTATACTGAAATAATTATATAACTTCTTTTATATTGACATTATTTTAATCAAATAATAAATATAATGTTTTTTTCCATATAGTAAATTTGATAAAATATTAATAATTAATATTCATATTAATTTTTTTTATAATATAATAATATATTAATAATTATATTAATGTAAATATGTTTGTCCATAATAAACCCTAAAATATTTAAATAACAATTAGGAGAATATAAATACTAAGCATACATGCATAAGATGTTGAACACTATATTAATATAGAATACCAAATGCAAAAGATAGAACGCACCATTAAAATGCATCTTTAAGATTTAATGGCAACATCCATTTATAAAGAAGATATGGCTCCTTTTTCAAAGCAAGCTCGCATTCATATTCATATGCATGAAAATATGTAAGCATGGATAATAATAATGCATTATGCTTAAGCTTTGATAATAATAATTATGCCTGCCATTAATGTAATAATGCATTGATATTAAATTTTAATAATATCAAACCTTAAAATATTAATAATAATTATGGATTTGACTGTATCCATTAATTTATATTAATTCATAAAAAGAGCATTTTGATTTAATGGCAGCGTCCATTTATAAAGAAGATTTAATGGCAGCGTCCATTTTCAAAGGAAGCTCGTATTCATATTCATCATGCATGAAAATATGTAAGCATTGATAATAATAATGTATTATGGGTAAACATTGATAATAATAATTATGCGTGCGATTAATGTAATAATGCATTGATATTAAATTTTAATAATATCAAACTCTAAAATATTAATAATATTTATGGATTTGATTGTATTCATTATTTATATTAATTCATGTTCATTGCTATCACCCTTTAAATTTGAAGAGAAGACTATGAAATCATTGTACCAGTTTTCGATTGAATGTTTATGCATAGATTGTAAACGATTGTTGAATCGCATAGTGATTGTGAAGAAGAAGATGTAATCTGATGAGGAGATCCTCTTCTTCGGGGAATATATTTCCGCGCTTAATATCTGGAAGAAGATAGTTCAACCAACGCAATCTGCAACTTTTTCCACTTCGGTTGAGACCTGCAAAACAAATATCTTCAGTTGTAGCTCGATATATTACTTCAGAAGCATCTCATTAAAGGAAATCTTTTGGCGAAAACTTAAAAGATGCTTCGCATATTCCTGTAGAATATTTCTAGCAATTCAAACCTCTTATACTACTGCGCCTCACAGGCCTAAGAGATTCTAGTTTTGTACAGATTAATTATCATTCCAATAAGAGTGAAAGTGGCTCACCTACTTTCTTGGAAAGAGATCTCCATCCACCAATTCCATGGCTTTTATTGTATTCACTCAAAATCCTGTCATCCTTCTTCTCACTAGCAGTTTCTTTGTGTGTGTTATGTACAATAACCTTCTCCATCTGCATGCATATATAACAACACTGAAGTACAGAACATTCAAATCCCAAATCCATTGCATTCAATGCTCTATCTATCTACTAACACACGGAACATATCCATTTTAATCTTAATACTGATGTGCAGTGCACATACATCGATCAGGTATCAAAATTTATGGAATAAGCAATTTTAGTGTACAAGAAAAAAAAAAAAAACACATTTTGAAAATACCTTCTCCTAGGTAGAAACCTTCTACCACGGCGTATCATTCATCTTCCACCTGGTAGCCGATTCTTTAATTGACAGGAAGGAAAATGTGTGCAGCACAATTAAAAAATAAACCATGCCAACCTGGTAAAGAAAGAGAGAACGCGACTGTAAAAACAAAAACCATTGTCAACCTAGTAAAGAGCGCGAGTATAAAATAGAAACCATTGCCAACCTGGTAAAGAAAGAGCGCAACTGTGCTCCACCTGGTAGCATGATTTAATTTTAAATTGAAATTGAAATTGAAACGCTCCATCTGGTAATGCTTTAACTTTACATTGAAATTGAAACGCTTCACATTCCACTAACCATAAGTGCTAAGTTTTTTCAAAATGTTAATTAACATGTAAATGTTAAAAATTAAGTAATCCTAGTTGTATTTGTATAAGTATATTAAGTGGAAATTGGAAACTTAGCTTAGTAAAATTTCTTAACCCTAAAAAGTAAATATGAAAAAGTAAACAATTTAATGGATGCTTTTATAAATACAACTAAGTTATTAACATTAAATCTCATTCTGTGTAAGACGAAGAATATGCTAACATATTTAATTGTTGACCACAAGATTGGAAATTGTAATCAAAAAGTTGATTAAACCACCGGATTCAACAGTTTATGATAATAAATTTTGTAATCGCGGATTCAAAAACAATATTAATATAAATCAAAATTATATTTATAATTATAAATAAAAAATCTATTTATAATTATAATATATAGAGATAATGACGACGATGATGATGATGATTAACGTCCACTAAGACGGAATTGGCCTATCGTACCTTAAGACGGTAAGTGATTACTTGCAATTCTTTAGAATTTTGTCTCTTTGCTCGAAAAGAAAGCTTTCCAAGATCACCATATGTTTCTTGAGTTAAGAGGTTCAGAAGGTTGGTAGTGTGACAAATATTTTGAAAATGAGATATAATATGGGTATAGGCCAGACAATCTAAGAGAAAGTGCTTTTCATCTTCAACCTTCTTGGTGTCACAAAGGTGACAGACTCTTTCATCCCATGCAGGGATGATTTTAAGGATGGAAATTTATTTTTAAATGTAGAAACCTTGGCGAATCTTACTAATCCTTCATATGCCAATTATAAATTATTGGCGATATTTTTGTAAAAATATTCAAATTTCTAAGGATTCTATATAATTTTTATAAAATTTTGGCTATTTTTAAGGTAAAATAATTTTATCCTATAGAATTTGGGCGAATCCTTTTTTAAATAGCGAATCTCGTTTTTGGAAAAACCATGGAAAATTAGCCCATGAGAGAAATTTAGCCCCTAAAATCATCCCTAAGATTCCCATGGCGTTTTAGGAATTGACCAACGTCCAATTTCACTACGGAGCTCGTGGGAATTTGTTCTTATCTTAGCAATGATTATTTTTTTCTTTACACTTGGAAAATCAGATATATAATTTTGATCTTCTAGATTAGGGTTGATTACATCCTTATAATATCTTAATTTTATTTTTTCCTCTAACTCTTTATCACACCACATTTTCTCCTTAAATTTTGATTTGACAATTTTTTTAATATTATCTTTATTCTGCAAAATGGTGTCTTCCATGATTCCCCAATAGCTTATCCAATACCGAGCATATTTATTCCATCCTCGCTTGAGTCGGTGGTGGTTAAGACTCGATTTTGAAGCAATTTTAGGAAGTCTCTTGTCTTCCATGTTGTTTAACTTGTTCATATATGTTAGGTATCTAGTCATAGCCATGCTCTCAATGGGGGATAGGCTTGTTTCTAAGAGGAGGATGGGATAGGGCGTATTTCCTTTAATTTTGAGATTATAGGTTATAAAATTCTTTTGTATTTTCTCTATCCTTCTCCAGGACTCACAAGAGATACTACAGCCCCAAACTTCAGATCCATAAAGAATAACAGGTGTAACAAGAGTCTCAAAGAGGAGTTTCTTCTTATCCAAACTCCAAAGATAAGTTGATTTACAATTGTTTTCAAGCCCATAATAAGCTTTCCATCCCCCAATAATCATTTTCTCAATGCTATAATTCCAATTGAGCTTGTGGTGAATATCAATTACAAGATATTTGTATGAAGTCACTTCCTCCAAGTTTTTGTTTTCATATACGAAGGTATCATAAGTGATCTTATTAGATTTAATAATCATGACCTTAGTTTTTTCAATATTAACAGTATACTCATATTGGAGCAAAAATCCTTAAGTATTCTTAGTTGGTTTTCAAGATCATGGGGACTCCTTGCCATAAGAACGATATCATCAGCATAAAGAAGAAGATTGATGACTATACCAATGAGAGTAGGGACAACACAACCCTCTTTTTCCAAAAAATCTTCTAACTTGTCAATGTATATGCTAAAAAGGGTAGGGGACAAGGGAACACCTTGTTTGACTTCAATATTGAAGTTAATCTCTTTTGACCAGCCTTCAGTGTTTTTAAACTTAACAATAATGTTCGCATACATCCTTATTACAGCAGCCCTCAACTCAAGAGGCACTTTTATCTCTTCCAACCTATTCCAAAGGTTTTTCCTAGAAATATGTCAAAATCTTTTCTAAACTCAACAAAACAACAAAAAATATTGTTTTTAGTATTGCGGAACTCCTCTGCAATGATACTAAAGGTAACAATATGGTCCACAGTTGAATGATATCTCCTAAACCCAACCTGTCCTTTAGTTCTTTTACCGTGACTTTCTAGCCAAAGGCTAATCTTCTTTTCCAAAATAATTCCATAAATCTTGGCTAAAATCAGGCTAATCACAATGGTCCTATAATTAGAGGGAATGTTTCTATCACCATTTTTAAAAATAGGAACAATTAGGATTTGCATCCAGGGTTCAGAGAATCCATCCTTGACTGCTAAATTGAAGAGATTGTGTATGTGAGGGATAAGGATAGGCCCTTCGATTTTAAAAATTTCATCTTGGTAGCCTTCAATGTCCTTAGCTTTCCCATTTGCAATCCACTTTACTCCGAACTCTATGTCATCTAAAGAAAAAACTTCTTCCTTTGTAGGGATAGTAGGAATGGTGTCCATGGAATTAGGGAACTCGTAAAGACTTTTAAGGTAGTAATTTCAGTCCCTTAAGGGAATCCTATTATTTTCTTTTGTATTGCGGTTTAAAATTTAGCTCTAGAACTTCTTACGATTCAGCTTATATAGTTGTGGAAGTTGCTCTTTCCTTTTATTGATATAGTACCTTTTTTCCTTTTAATTAGGTCTTTGTACGTATTGATCTTATCGAGTTTTAAGGACTCATTAGAAGCATCCCTAGCAATTTTACATTCTTTATCATACCAAGGGTTGGTCTTTCTATTATTCTTTTTATAGGACACCTCGAAAGAGACATTGTTAATAGAAGTGGAAAGGGTAGTTGTAAAATTATGATAGAGTTATTCAATGTTTTCCTTATAAGTTAGAAGATTTAATTTACTATTTAAATGCTTTAAGAAAATGTCAATTTTACTTTTGTCAAAGCACAAATTCCTTTGATTATCGGAATTATCTTCAATGACGCTCTTGTGCATGGAAAAGTTTAGAGTTAGGGTTAAAGGTTTATTATCATAGTCGGGCTCATGGTCATTTCAAAGGTCAAAAGTTGTTATTTGGTTGGAAACATGGATATCATATATCACATAATGTACGACACTACTACCTAGCCCATGAATACAAGTCATATGGTTGGAGTTTGGCCACTTCATTACTCCATTGCAAATTATTATGTTTGAGAGTTGAAGAGCTTGACCAACTCAATACCAAAAAAATTCTCAATTGGGTCTCTAGAGCTTTTCTTGTAGATATTAGATAAAACAAGGTCATCATCTATCCATAAAGTATTATGGTTGGATTCAATACTTAAAAGAGTAGCTTGTTTAGTTGCATTCCTAGCATTAACGTCTCCTAGTAGGAGGATATTACCTTCATTTTTAAACTATAAATATCTTGTTCTAAATTAGTATAAGGACAATTGTTATCTAGATTGTTTTTCTTATAAAAAGTAGAATTAATAGGTGCAAAATAGAAAATTTCTATATGCATCTTCTTAGCATTGGTGTCTAAAATTTCTATCCAAATGTACTGATTGAGAGGGTCAATCTTATGAAGTTGAATCTCAGGAGAAATTCTCTTTCTAATATAACAAACTATGCCTCCTATCCCTCTACGATGGGGATTTTTGTTCCATGTCAACCACAAGACAAATCCTTCTATGTTAGGGACCTTAGAATCCTCATGCTCCCAAGTTTTAACTAGACAAATAATATCAAAATCACTCGGGTTCCAACTTATCATAGGACCTTTTTGCCATGGAAAGACACAAAAATTTCAAAAAAGGATCCTGAGTATCCAAAATACCTATTTATTATTATCCTTCTGGTCTCTATCCCAAACAATAACTTTTTGATTTCTAATTATTTCCCATTTTCCTTCTTTCTTAGCCTCTTTTACCTTTTGAACTTCCTTCTTTAATTCATCTTGGTCTTTGGGAATTGAACTTATGCTTAAATACATCATGCATAACTTTTACATCCCTAAGGATCATGCATAAATATTAAATCCCTAAGGCTCATTACATCATGCATAAATATTAAATCCCTAAGGGTCATTACATCATGCTTAAATATTACATAATCTAGGACAAGGCCTAACATGTGCTTAAAGGCTTAATATCATGTCGATTTTGAGACTCGAATCCCAGTGCAAGCTACATTAATACATCACTTTTATGAATTTAATAAGACACCATTAAATTTTTAAATAGTGTCTTCTTACCATATCAATATTTTCATGTCTTAATCGATATATAATTAAACAATAGAACATCCAAAGACAAAGTATATTGTGTTTCTGTAGAAAAATACTTAAAACAGGGAAAAACCCACTTTGAAAGTTATCTCAATCCCAACAAAAACCATCAAAATTGTTTATTTCCACTAAATTGGGATTATTTTAGTAATCCCAAATCTAATTATTTTCACCAAGGTGAGATTTTTCAATAGACCTCAAACATGATTAATTTTCATGAAGACTTAGGTATTTTGTATATACCTCTCATGAGTTGGAGAGATATCCTCATTATCATCATGTATTTTTACCCTAAAATCAATTTTACCCTACAAATTACCATAAAATTAAATTTTCACATCAAGTGGGGATTGGATTACACTCTTATGTGCCATAGATATTTCAAAGTGGGATCCAAATCCTCTCCTATGTCTCCTCTATCTCCTCTATCACTTTCAAACTAGAAAGGTTCAGTTATTATGTCTCCTCTATCATGGTTGTTCTCCTCATCCTCATAGGTAGATGGGATCCGTGATTAGAAAATGACTACTCCTCAGAGAAACTTTCACTACAACTGGTACTGCAACTAGTGTTGCAACTGGCACTGCAATTGATGTTAAAATTTGCACTGTAATTGGCACTGTAACTACAACTGGCACTGTAATTACATGCAAGGGATCTTCAATTTTTGAGGAATTACATCCAAGATATCTTCAATTTTTGAGGAAATACATGCAAAGGGCCACAAAATTTCTAATTTTCTTACTCTCCTTCTACATTCTTAGAGGTAATATTCTAGCACTTTATAATTTTGAATATTCAATCATTTTGAATTGACTAATTTATATCTAGTTTTATGAACAAAATTGTAAATAAGGATCGGTAAATTTTATAATTCATCAAAAATATAGTTCCTTAGTTGAATGGACCATGAAATTAAACTAAACCAAATGATTCCAAAATCATAGATATTAATAAATACGTGCACTTTCAATGCAAAATATAAAATTCTAGAATGTATGTCACTTGTTTAAAGAAAACATAATGGTATGTCATCTTCAATCATTCGTTCATGATCGGATTTTGACATTTTGTAACTTTTGTTTTTTTTTCTTAATTGATCTTCTATTAACATTATGTGTGTTTCACATACGAAATGACTATATTGACAAGTTATGACATCCAACTGATAGTCTTGAAAGTGAACATGACTATCGGTTTGATGAGTTTATTGAAAAAAATAGCCTTTCAATACAATGGATCATCTTTCATATATAAAACCGTTATCACAAAAATATTCTAATAACCTCATCTTTTGTTCCATGCATCGCATCAAATAATATTTCACGTTTTTAGTTTTGTCTAGAGGTGAAACCATGACAAAGACCTCTACTGCAAATAATTCGATATGTTCCAACAAGTAGTTCATGTTAGATTAGCACTCATGCACATGCCATTAAACCCATCTACTATTTATAAATTTTGTATATTCAACTTACAAGTACATCTACAAGTTTAAATATTTAAAAAATATATTTTCAAACAATTGAAACATAAAAATTACCTTCTCTTACAAGATCAAAAAATCTGCTGCCATCAACTAACACTATAGCATTTGATTCCATCTCCTCTAAACTTGCAAATGAAATTTTCCCTTTTTATATTAAGTTCGGTACATCTCCAAGATTTAACATATTCCACATTTTTGTTTTCACAAATCTCTATGGATTTTGTGTCCTCTATGCAAACTGAAAAAAAACAAGATTCATTTATTCTATCAAATGCAAACACATTTTGATAGCATTTTGTTTTAACTAAATGCACTTTTCGTGTCCCATGTATTGTACCAGATTCATACGGGATTGATCTATTTACATATTGGTTTCCAACATACCAAAAGAACCCGCATAAGACAAGAACTTGTTAACTAACCCTATCCCTGCCCCTGATGCTTTTGAAGAAGGAAATATGGCCAATATTTCCCCCACCATCAAAATCAATATTTCCATCAAATCTGGAGTCGTAGAGGAAATCACCATTGGCGCCGCATGCTCTCCTGAAGAAATCACCGCATACAAAGCTCTCTTCCAGGAATACCGGGACATTTTTGCCTGGTCATACATAGAGATTCCTGGCCTTGATCCCTCTATTATCAAACATCATATAGACACCTGGCCTGATATGACACATGTCCATAAAAAACAGCATCCGCTACACCCATCCAAAGTTGCGGCCATCAAGGCCGAGATTGACAAATTACGCGCTTCTGGGTTCATCTACCCCATCGCCTATATGTCATGTGTGTCCAACGTCGTCTCTGTTAAAAAACAATAGGGCACCATCTGTGTCTGTACGGACTTTCACGATATCAATCACGCCTATCCCAAAGATAACTTTCCAATGCCCTTTATCGACCAAATTATTGATGATTGTGCTGGCCACGAGGCTCTGTCCTTCATGGATGGTTTCTATGGCTACAACCAGATTCAAATTCACCTAGACGATCAGTAACAAACTGCATTCACTACCCCCTGGGGCACCTGTGCGTATCATGTTATGCCTTTTGGCCTCAAGAATGTTGTCGCCACTTTCCAAAGGGCCATCACATACATCTTTCATGATCTTTCTCATATCCTCCTCGCATACTTGGATGAAATCACAGCTCGATCCAAGAAACACACTCAACATATCGATGTTTTACAAATCATCTTCCATAGGTGTCGTCAGTACAAAATCTGCTTGAACCCCCTCAAGTGCATGTTCTGCATCACCACTGGGCACCTCCTTGGGTTCATCATTTCCCAATGTGGCATTACCATGGACCCCCTCAAAGTCCAAGCCATCACAGAAATTCCACCTCCTCAGAATTTATGCCAACTGCAGAGCCTACAAGAAAAAGCTAACTTTCTACGATGCTTTTTCCTAGATTACGCCAAGTCTCGTGCACACAACTTCCTTCTCTTTCTACGCCACGACATCCCATTCCACTGGGATGGACATGCCTAAACCACTTTTGATGATATTAAAGTGGCACTCTCCAACGCCCCGCTGATTAGTCCACCTGACTATAACCATGACTATATCCTCTATATATCGGCCTCAATCGTCTCGGTAGTAGGAGTTCTCGTCCAACTAGGGGATGATGATCGTGAGCATGTAATTTACTACATTAATAAAAATCTTTTAGGGAAACCCTTGAAATACAACCACAAAGAGAAAATGGTCCTTGCAGTTGTCCTCGCAGTCCATAAACTGTGCCATTACATTATGCTTCAAACCACCAAAGTCATAGCAGATTTCAACCCCATGCAACACTTGCTCAGTCGCCGAAAAATTAATGGAAAATTTTCCCAATGGATCGTCATCCTTCAGGAGTATGACCTCGAATTTTCAACACCCAAGAGAAAGAAATCCCTTGTCCTCGCCAAATGAATTACGACATTTCCCTCCGATACTACCAATACCCCCGTCAATACCAACTTCCCCGATGAACATCACTTTTTCATCCCCTCGGATGACCCTTGGTATGGCGATCTTCTCGTCTACCTCCGAACACAGAAATTTGGAAACCACCTCTCTCGGGATGATTGTCGACGCATTTGTCACAAGTCCCCCCACTACCTCCTTCTCAGTTAAATCTTATATAGGCGAGGGGTCGACACCATCCTTCGTCGATGTTAGACTATCGACAAGGCCGATAAAGTCTTGAATGACTACCACAACGATGCTTGCGGGGGGCACCTTTCAGGGATGTCCACCACTCAGAAAATCATTTGCACCGGTTACTTTTGGCCTACATTGTTTCATGATCGCATCCACGCTGTGAAGCGATGTGACAAATGTCAGCTATATGCCAACAAAGCACGAGCAACACCTCCTCTTCTACACCTAGTCATTACTGCCGGCCTCTTTTGCAAATGGGGCATAGACTTCATTACTTTCAACCCTCCCTCTAGCAATGGACACAAATACATCATAATTGTAGTCGATTACATCACCAAGTGGGTTGAATCCATGCCTACCTTCAACAACACCGCTGATATTGCAACACGTATTTTCTTTAACAACGTCATCTCCCGCTTTGGAGTCCTGCTACAATGAGTCTCCGATCATGGGAAACACTTCGAGAATGAGATATTTGTTGAACTCTCTTCTCGGTTAGGATTCTCCCTCAAGTTCGCCTCCCCATACTACCCTCAGTCCAACGGACAGGTAGAGGCGGTCAATAAGGTCCTCTAAACCATGTTGTAGTGCACGGTTAACAAACATAAGACCAATTGGCACCATATGTTTTTCTCCACACTATGGGCTTATCGCACGGTCGTTAAAACTACCACTGTCTTCACACTATTTCATCTTGTCCATGGGGTCGAGGCCACTCTCCCCATCGAATGTGAAATCCCCACCTTACACACCGCTATTGAGCTATTACCTGACACTACTCCAATAGAGAAATGTTTGCTAAACTTAGAGTCATTGGATGAAGACCGTTTCTCTTCATTACAGAATAATGAGGCAGCCAAAAATTAGTCAAAGGCCACCTTTGATCGCCATGTCAACCTTCTCTCATTCAATGAAGGCGACCTCGTCCTTACTTACGATATCGCTCATGATACCTTTGGCCATGGAAATTTTGAGTCATTATGGCATGGACCTTACATCATCCATCATTTCCTCACTAAAGGCACATACATATTGGCCTCTCTCGAAGGCCACCCCCTCAAAGAACCCATCAACGAGTTATACTTAAAGAAATTCTATGCTTGAGCGTATCCATGTTACACTAGGTTCTTTTTCTATTTTGTAGAGTTTTTAATCTTCTTTTTTCTCCATGCCTTCTCTCTAACCTACCATTTTTGTTATTGACAGATGCATCCTCCATAGGCCTGTCCCATTGGTTACGCTGACGCAGCTAGCTGTTAGACACAGAATCTCGCTTCGGCCACTTGGGCCATCGACATATGTTTGGGGTCAGCAACCAATAACCAAGAAGAATACATCATTGTCATTGACATCCTAGCTAAGGCCAGTCATCACCATATTCGTCACCTTAGCATTTTATTATATTCCCAACTAGTTGTCCTCCAGCTCAACAATGTGTATCGTGTCCGTGATCCTTGCCTCTTTCGCAAATACCTGCAAGTTGGACTTTTATCTTGACATTTTGATTCCATCACATTTACAAATATTCCAAGATAGTTTAATCAAATAGCAGATAATATGGCTAACCTAGTGTTAGATTCTCATTTATCACATCAAGATACCTGTACGCATACATAAATCATCAACAGTCTGTCAACAACATATAGATTAGACATCATCAAAAAGCACTAAAAAACATCAACACAAGTGAACACCACAAAGATCCCAAAAATGTATATCCATATATATATATATATATATATATATATATATCGGTCAATGTGTCATTAGTGTTTACAAAAAATAGTACATCAAGTACACCATCACTAGGTAGGTGAACCACCTCACCCCTCTAGATACAAAAATGGTATCACCTCACCATATACAAAATGGGCTCACCATCCTATATAGATACAAAAAATACACAAATACAAAGGCACTCATGGAACCTCTAGAGCTCCACCATATCGCCCTTTCTCTGGAGGAGGGGCCCCACCAGCTAGGGGTCCCTCAGGTCCCGGAGGCAGTTGCCTAGTCATCGCCTCCCCCGCTACAGTCTCTCTCTGAACCATGGTTTTCCACATTACCGGAACACCCACACACTGCTCTAGGACCCCATCGTCCAGGATCCGTGACCACATGCCCTCAGGAACTCCCTATTGTACCGCCTCCAAGCAGCGATGAATATCCTCGAACTCTCCCCTGGCCTTCGTCGAAGGAGCATGTGATCGCCTTGCCCCGGGGTCATCAAATCGGTGTTGCCTGGCTGCTCTCTCATCCTCAATAGGCCTCGTCCCAGCATCATCCCGTTGTTGTCTCTCTCCTTCCCAGGGCTCTCCCCATGGAGATATCACCGGCCCTTGATGAGCCGACGCTCTAACCAACTCAAACTTGTGCCCGCAAGGTCCAACATCTGCACACACAACAAACAAATGATAGCATCAACATCCATTTACTCACAAGAAACATGTTATACAATCTAATCAATCACATCACCAAAATAAATCTACATGCCTCTACGGTCGAATACCTCTCCCAAGGGTAGCACCATCTTCGGGTCATCTCGGAAGTCCACCCCAAAGTATGGATATCAAAGTATGATCTGTGGCATATGATGCCACACCTGTGCAGCCTCGACCATGAAATAGTGGCCACCCTCCCCACCACTGTGACGAACCAGGATCGTCGCCCACCACCTCAGTCACAGCTCTCACACACCAGGTGCACCCAATATCACTCTAGGGTGCAACATCAACACCCTCTCCAAAACCATGCCACCAATATAGACCCAAAGGAAAACTCCCCCGAGTCAGTAGCACAACACCTGTCAAGCTGCCCTACCATATTGGCATGGAGCATCAAGCCCCAGGAAAAATTCTCTCCCGCCAGTGCCCTCTCCATGATCCTCAGTTGACCTCCACTGATCCATTGAGTTGTGAGAGACTCGTAGACTCTCACAATCATTTTTTCCACACAACAGTGTACAAGGGCATCGATCGCCCCAATACTCACCACGGAGCCTGACATAAATTTCTCCCCCGAACAATATCTCCGAGCTAAGACAACCAACTACCCATCCTCAGGTACTACGGGCTCTGCCGATAATGGGGTTCCCTAAAAAGGGAGCCCAGTCATAAAATATACATTCTCCACCATAGTGAAGGCTAGCTGCTCACCTCGCACCATAAAGCAATGCAAATCTGGACTCCACATCGCAATCAGGAACTGCAAGAGGTACTCCTATGCCCGCACTAGCGAACACTCAAAAAACTTCAACAACCCACAAGCTGCCAAAGTATCTCGGACCGTCGGCTCCTCATCTCTCACTGCCTCCCTCATGCTTGCCCAATATCTCTCTCTCCAGTGAACCAACATCATCCCAATGATCACTTGCATCCAAATATACAACACTTGATTAGCCATCAAAACCCATAAGAACATCAAAATCTCCAAAAAAGATAAGTTTTTACACCCTCCATCTTTGCCTCAAAGGCGTGACTGTTTTTCCCCATAGGCGCGCACACATGCATGCCTATTCATCCCCCATTTGCACACTCAAGCATGATTGTTGGCCATACAGAGGCACATTCATGCGCCTCTGTCACACATACATGCGCATTATAGCGCGCATGTTCACTACATAGTTGTGCACGCATATGCAACTGTTAGGAATACAGGCGTGCATGCATGCGCTATTGTGCCTTGCATAGGCGCACATGCCATGCATGCCTATATTCCCCATTAGGGCACCCCCATGCATGGATGTACACATTACAAGAACGCACTCGTGTGTGTGAATTTCGTGATCACTTGCGCACTGGGGGGCCCACACAACAAAACCCCCTGTACGGTCGTCCGTACAGGACCTGCCCAAAAACATAAACCCTAATTCTATGCAAGAGGATACGACAACTAACTTGAATTTCCCTGATCCCGAATCAACTTCCATGATCTCTCGGAATCTCTAAATATCCTCTAAAATCTCTCTTCCACTCAATAACACAGCAGGTACAAATGAGGTGGCATTGTGGGCCCTACAGCTATATATAGTCCATTTTTCCAAACTTCCAGACTCAATTCTGGGAGCTTCAGGCGTCTGTTTTTCGATCTGTCTTCAGCCACTGGATAAGGACCCCATCACCTACACAATTCCATTCCCTGGGCCATTTTCCATCCTCAACCCTCGGGGGGCATTTTTCTCATCTGACGATCAGGTACGCATGCTTACATTCACATATTATTGAATAATTGTTATATGATCTTTCTCTTCAAATATTGTTCACGTCGGGTATTTGATTTTCATGTGTGCAGGTACTTGATCATCATACGTCAGCAGTATCCCTTCAGGTATATCATTGACATTGGCATGTAGTCATTCCCTCTGAATATCAAATTGCATCTCCCAGTGACACCCACAGATATTTTCCTCTAGGATTCCTATGTCTGGCTCTACAGTACTTTAACCTCCACTGCATTTTAGTACTGCCACCTGGTAACACCCTCCCCCACATGAGTTGTCCCATTCATAGTCACCCTTGGCACTTTGACACTCATGTTGTTTTTACCCCTTAGAGATGGGAGTCCCGATAGTCTTACGCATCATCGGGAACCATCCACCTACTCCTTCTCCTCATTATGATAGCCTACCCAATGGACTCCCAGGTTACTTCATCATGGTTCTGCACCCCCTCAGTATCATTAACCACCCATTTTCATCCACCATCAGTTTTCCCATCTTCAAATTGACCTCGATACATTTCCCTAAATATAGAAGCCCACCTATGGGGCCCTCACCCTTCACTTCTTTCCCAAACAACTTGTACCATCATCGGCCAAGCCATATTACACTGGGGCACCCATTTCTATATTTGCACAGTCATCCCAACTCATTCTTTATTCTTTCAGTAATTGTACAAAACCTTTTCCCCGCATTTACATAGTTTTCTTTTGTCACCTTTAGCGACCTTCCTTTTTCGGCAAAGCAACCCTTTTCCCCCTTGGTTGGGAAATTTTTCACTTCCTCTCATCAATGAAATTATCCATAAACCCCGAGTATCTTATAGTCCATACACCTTTTTGATCTCTGTTTTTGTCCATTTGGTCGCGCCTCTGGCACAACTCACCCTTGACTAGTCGTCCCCCTGACGCTAGATTCAGTTTTATGGTTGCTACCAATTTACATATCTCCCCAACCAAGGGAATTCTTGAGTCTCACCAGATCTTGACTTCATCCATGTACCTCATCAGTTCCTGATCTCATCCAGTCGATTTCAGGAAGCACTTTGCTTCTTGGAGTCACGTCTCCCTTTCTGTCGACATCAACACAGTTTCCAGAAGGGCAATAATATCTTGACTCTCATTACCTTTACAATGAGGAGTCTCGGATGACACAGGGAAAACCACCATTGTTCTCTGTTTTCATTGACCCCCATAACATTTGACTTCGAAACTATCTCATGTTATGGTGGGTCTTACTTTGCGACTATTGCAGTTTTTTTATCTTAGCCGAAGACCTCAGAAATTTGATAGGCTATCAATGCCTGCGAATCATCAACACCTCTTACAGGTGTCATCGCTTCTTTTCAGAGTTTGTTTACCATCATAATTGTCCTATTCCATTATCAAACCACCCCGGAGTTCACTGCAGTTATCTACGTCAACATACAGCTTCAGTTATTGTCTTACAAATTTTTGAGTTACAAGAGATGAGCATGGGACATGCCCACCTCATTTGTACACAATTTTATTTTTTACACCTTGCGAAAGGCTTGGGTCCTACAGGTTCCCCTCTCCCTCCAACAGGTCACTCTTGATACTCTCATTATTTCTCTTTCTTACAATGGTACTCTCAGTAGAAGAAACATTGATGTATTTCGGCTATACGCATGCTCCTAACCTCACACATCAGGGGGCATCTGTTATCACTGAAATTTCGTCCACAAATGGTTACAGGAATCCAACATCTTCAAAACACTCATTAGTTCACTCATGGACCAAAAATTCATTTCCAAAAGGTCCAAAACCATACAGCCAACAATAAAATCAACATGCGCTAAAACTACACAAGGCGTGCGCGCATGTGTGACAGTCAGATAACATCACAAAAGCGCACATGTGCCCGATGCACGACTGTGGATGCAAAAAGCCGCAGACACCTCAAAATGGCACATTTATGATATTGATTAGCCTTCCACCCACTTCTGGTTCAGCTTCCAAGTTGATTTGACACTCAAATCTCGGCTGAATCTGACTGGGGGGCTGGTCAAAGACCTAAAGGGCCCCTTGTTCACACTAAGAACTGGTTGCATAATGCCTCAAATATATTCTATAAAAAGAGGCCATGGGTGCACTATATTTTCAATGAATTCATTTGTATTGTTATGATGCTTATATTCTCTTGGAGGATCCTCTTTCCCCATCAAGAGCATGCAACCACCATTTCATTTGGCCATTCACATCACCTCTTGAGTTAATGTGCTTTGGATTCTCTTCATCATTTTATTCTAGTTTGTTACTTGTAATAAGAGCTCAATATTTGGGGGTCCAAGAGCCCTCCCTTGGACAAAGATGGGACCCATACATCTCCCTTTCTCTTTGGTGTTTTCTTTCCACTAATACAATCCTTATCATTGGTGGCATGAATGTTGTTTATTTCTTGTTCTAATGTCCTTATGCACTCTAGTTTAGTTTCTTTTAATGTTCTTAGTTTAGTTCTTTTCTTATCCTTTATGATTTATACTTCTAACTCTTTCTTTCATTGTTGTCTTGCCTAGCTAACCGAACTAGGCTTGTAAGAATATCTATTTTGCTCATTTAGGTGACAAAAGAGACGCAACAGTTGGTGGTGGAAGTTTCAGAATTACAGCGAATACCAAAAAAAACCATAGTTTCTGAGGCATACACGGGCTGACAGTGTATTAGGGTGCGTATAGTATGCGGGCTGAAAGCATATTAGGGTGCATACGTACGTGGGCTGGCAATGTATTAGGGTGCATCATGTTGGTAAATCCATGGAAACTTGAAAATATGAAGATTCAAAGGTTCTAGATTCTGATATCAAGCTCTCAAGAAGGTCTATAGTGCTCAGATACATCAGATCTATCCATTGGTTCAAAAGGTATGTCTTATTTCTGTGAATAGTTGGATTTTGATGTATGCATGAGAAATGGTTATGGAGATTTGAGAATTCTCTCTAGAGAGACCAGTGGTTGCATGGGATATTTTGTATAATTCATATCTACAGAAATAAAATGTTGGTATATTTATCATTGATACTTCTTATTCAGGCACATCTTGTATTTCTTGGAATATGGATAAGGATTTTTGTGGTATATGGTTGAGAGCTTGTATTAGTTGATGTATTGAGAGGTTGAATATCAGAAAGGGTTTGAATTCTAGATCATGTGAGGGTCATTATACTTATTCATGATTACACGCACTTATGGCACATGACTAGAGAGAGATGTGTATGAGGATGCATGCAAAATGTATAGATTCAGTCTTGATACAGTGACAGGTTACTGATCTATGTGAAATAACTTACATAGGGTTAGAATGTTTCAAGAGAAAGGAAACCCTAATTTTTAGAAGGCATACGCAGGCTTCATAACAGTTTGGTCACGTACATACATGGGTTGCATAAAAGATAGGGCGCATACATACACATGTTGCAGCACTACAGGTCACATACCTGTTGTATTTTTATTGATACATGTTTAGTTCAAGAACAAATTGATTACAGGGTAGTTGTACAGGTTGGATACAGTTCAGTGGTACAGGTTGATACAATTGTACAGTGGTATATCTCATAGTGATAGTGTGACATTGGTTTCATCATTCTACCTCTACATCAGGGCAGTTGGACGGGGAAAGGAAAGGTGGTTGTAGCCACCTTCCGGTTGTAGCCGGAGAACTTAGCGGGTTGTAGCCTCCTTATGGTTGTAGCTAGAGAACTGGGGAGTTGGATCTTCCCTCAGGTTGTAGCCTAATAAACTAGGGGGTTGGAGCCTCCTTCCAGTTGCATATGGAAAACAAAGGAAGTTGGTGCTTCCAATGAATTTAATTCTTTAAGACATATAAGAAAAAGAATTCCGTTGTTTTCTCCCACTTTGGGTTTCCATGTAAAATATTGGTGTACTATGTATGATTGTTCATTTGTTCATTGCTTATTTACACTGTAGTTATTGGATGATAATGATACATTGATATAACACTTGGATTATATGGTTAAAAAGGATTAGATTTCTCTATTACTGATTCCCCCCCTCTCAGTAATCCAACAATATATTCTAGTGAACATGGAACCCCAATGAAAACATTTTCCACCACATCTGAGGTCTTAGAGATATTGATCATAATATTCTATGAATTATTTTCCATGTTCCCCTCAACATATATACCATGAATTGCCACAGGGCTGAATGGACAATCAACATCTCCAATATTGATCGAATCAAATTCTCCTTTATGTACATGGTTCAGCTTAGGAAGGAAATAATACCCATGATGTAAGTCTTCCCAAGGCTTCTTAGGACCTTTCATAACCTCGAGGATTGCCTCATCCAAAGGGAGGATGATGTCCAAGAAATCATGAGATTTGGAAGAATTAAGAGACCATACATGCTCTAAAATGGGAGCCACTTCCTCTACTGAGGTAGGAGATGGATATTTATCAGTATTAGCTCATTCAATGGCTTTATAAGATATATCGGTTGCAAAAAATGGCATGGTTATTCCAGTACATTCCAATATGTCCCTTGAAGTCGACGGAGGAGGCAGAGTCCACGGATATTCCAATTAAGAATTTCAAAATATCTCACTTGAAATATATCATCCCTCATCATAGATTATTCAAGAATAGTCAGAAAACATTAAATTCTAATTATGGTGCCAGAAAATCGAAGGTACCCATCAAGGAAGGATACATCCCAAAACCCCAATTAGCAGGTGACCATTGTGTAATGTTCCCAATCCAATTTGTTTTCTCTTGGAACACTAACTAACCACTGAATTAACTGTTTGATTGTTTGTATGTGCATGTTGGCCTCTCAAATTTTGGCCTTAGGGTTATATTCAGTTATTCAGCACAAATCATGAAGATATACTCAATACAAATTCAAGATCTAACCAATACACAAGATATGGAACTCCAAAAGCATAGATATGACCTTTATTATTATGAAAAGAAAGAACCTAATACAATATGGAAGCAGATCTGGAATAACATTAGATGGCTCCAAGATAGAAGATATGAGATGCTACAAAATGATCCCGACAATACAAAATAATCCTCCAAAGAATGAATATGTGGTGAATACCAAATGAAATAAGAGCTAGGGTCACGTCCAACTCCCCTAGTTGTTGGCACGTCCTACTAGATGGATGAAAAGGCCAAGGTTTTGGCCTAGCTGAAGGAGATCTCCAAATGATGCCTAAATTCACCAAAAGATAGATCGGGGCATGGGAAATCCCTCCCTGAAGTATGAAGTCCAAATTCGAAGTCTTCCCCCTCCAAACTTCCAAAACCCTAATCAATATTGCGCCCTTCTTAAACCCTGAAGTGCCCAATTATTAGGCCCTGATGAAGGAGGCCTCCAAATCCCTTGAGAATCTCTATAAATGTATATCGGGCTGCCACAATCCCCTAGGAGATGTCTCAAGGTCATATCTAAGGTGTAACCCCTCAAACTGCCAAGATCTTAATCACAGTTGCGCCCTCCTTCTCTCAAAACCGTCCTAAAGTTGTAGATAATGATCTAGCCGAAGTAGCTCTCCCAAAATGCTCCAAAACGGATGATCAAGGTCCTGCAAGTAAAACCCAAATGCTAGAATGTCTGTAGACCCTGTCACAAGGTTGGATCTAACTCTTCCTCATGAAATGATGTGCCCCTGCTGGAAAAACCCTCAATGGTGCGGCCCTACTGCCCTCTTGGATCGATGATGGAATCTATGGATCTATAGAATGATGTGGGTGGAGTATTTCATCCCCGAGACCAAGCTTGAAACAAGGTGAGTTGAATATTTCACCAATGAGTTTTTCTCTAGGGTTTGTAATCTCAAAACCCTCAAAACTATTGCTCAAGAGCTCAATAACCAAATACAATAATATCTAAGATGAATGAGAGGTGTGCCCTAGGCTTTCCTTTATACTTCTTTTCTATTTATTTGTTGAGTTAATTTAACCCCTACGGTCAACTCCTAACTCAACCTCAAAGCACTCTATTCCTTCATTGAGTTATTTTTTTACCCTTTTTACCTTTTTCCAAGTCAACTTCAAAATATAACATTGAGTTAGTTGACCTTTCCCCATGTTGTATGAGACTATGGTCTAGTGGGGATGTCTAGACCACTAAGTCTTCCCAGACCTCTTCATCAAGAGGTGGGGGACATTACAGTCTACCCTGATAGAAATTGCTTGTCCACAAGCAATTCTGAACCTGTCTCCCATACCACCTGTTCATTCTCCCACGTGGCATCCTCAATGGGAAAATCCTTCCATTTGATTAAGTATTCCTTGATGCTTCTCCTCCAGAGTTTCTTCTCTCAAACCTCCAATATTTACTCTGGTACCAAAACCAGTTTCCCCTCCTCATATAGAGGTGGCAACACCTCCCGTGGGGTGATGTGTTGGCTGATGGCCCTCTTCAGGCAGGACACGTGGAAAACATTGTGTATACTGCTACCCTGTGGGAGCTCCAACTCATAAGCTACGACCCCTACCTTTTTGCGGATCTTGTAGGGCCCAAATAAATGGGGTTGCATATTTTCTGCTCGACTTATTTTGATAGAATCTTGTCTGTACGATTGGGGCCTTAGGTAGACTAAGTCACCAACCTCAAAAGTATGCTCTACCCTGTGTTTTTCGACTTGGAACTTATGTTGATTATGTGCCCTCTGTAAGTGATCCTTCAACTCCCTAAGGATGTCCTGACTCTGCTATACCCAATCTTGTACTATTGGGGCTCTACTATCACCAAAATCAATCTCTACAAAAGAAAGTGGGTCATAACTGTACAATGCCCTAAATGGGGTCATGCCTATGGACATGTGATGGCTGGTGTTGTAACAATATTCTCCCAAGTGTAGCCACCTAACCCATGCCTTCTGCTTCCCTGCTACATAATTCCTGAGATAACATTCCACCCATTTGTTGACTATTTCGGTCTTCCCGTTAGTTTGAGGATGATAGCTAGTGTTAGGGGCAAGGTCGTAGCAACCAGCCTGAATAACTCCTGACAAAACGTAATCATAAATCAGTTGTCCCCGTCACTAACAATGGTTTTGGGTAGACCATGTAGTCTGAAGATCTCTCTGAAAACTAATTCGGCCACCTGTGTTGCACTGAAGTCTATAGCAATGGAGAAAAAGTGTGCAAATTTCATCAACTTGTCCACCACTACGAAAATACAATCCTTACCCTGCGCCCTTGGCAACCTTGTGATGAAGTCCATGGAGATGCTCTCCCATTTTTTCTCTGGGATGGGTAAGGGTTGCAGCAATCCTGCTGGGTGAGTGTGTTCATCCTCATTCTCCTAACAATTATTACACTCCTTGATGTGATTCATCACGTCCTCTTTGAGGCCCTTGCATGAGAACCTCTCCCTTACTTGCATGTATGTATTTCCAATCCCTTGGTGCCCTACCACTGGTGAGTCATGACATGCCTGTAATACCTTGGCCTTGAAGGCCGATTTAGAAACCAAAAATATGTGTCCCTTCTAATAGATGATGTCATCAATGACCCTGAAGTTATCATATTGTATTTTCCCATCCATCACCTGACAAGAGAACTGATTTTTGGAGTATTCCATCACATTGAGGTCCTTCCAATCAACTGATACATATGTCATGGCATATATTGATGGCCTCCTGGATAATGCATCTTCCACCACGTTGTTTTTCCCTTTGACAAATTCAATGTCAAAGTCATAGGCCTGTATCTTGCTGACCCACTTTTTCTACCTTTCATTTAAGTCTTTCTGCTCAAAGAAGTACTTAAGGATGTTGTGATATGATTTCACCACAAATCTAGAACCGACCAAGTATTGCCTGAATTTGGCCAAAGCGTGCATGATGGCCAGCATATCTTTGTCGTATATGGTGTAAAGTAACTCAGGTCCCCTGAGTTTTCAACTCTCATAGGCAAGAGGGTTCTTATTTTTCATCAGTATGACCCCAATGCCTTCTTTGGAGGCATCACACTCCAAGGTGAAAGGTTGGCCGAAATTTGGTAATGCTAAAACTGGGCATGTGCTCATCACTTTTTTCATATTGTCGAATGTAAATTGGGCTTAATCACTCCATTTGAAACCTCCAATTTTGTTTAAATCGGTCAAAGGTGCACAAAGTTGTGAGAACCCTTTGACGAACTTCCTGTAATAAGTGCAAATGCCTAGAAATCCCCTCAACTCTGTAAGGTTTTTAGGTGTAGGCCACTCCACTATGGCCTGAATCTTCTCCTGATGTACCTATACTCCTTTAACCCCAATAATGTGTCCCAAGTAGAGGACCTCTGTCATTCCAAATTCACATTTGGAGTCCTTGGAATACAATGATTGATTATCCATGATAGTCAAGATCTGATCCACATGCTGAAGATTTTCCTCCCACGTCTTGCTATAGATTAGAAATTCATCAAAGAATACAAGAAGATGTTTCCTCAACATTTTGATGAATACATGGTTCACACATGACTGGAATGTAGTTGGGGCATTGGTTTAACTAAATGGAATCACTAAGAACTCATAGTGGTCGTAGTGACACCTGAAAGCCATTTTTGGGATGTCCTCCTGCCTCATTTTGATTTGATGGTAACCAGAGCATAGGTCAATCTTGGTGAAATAGACAACCCCATGGATCTCGTCCAATATCTCATCAATCCACGGAATGGGATACTTTTTTTTATTGTCTTCTCGTTTAGTGCCCTGAAGTCGATGCACATGTGCATGGTTCCATCCTTCTTCTTGACCAACACCACTGAAGAGGAAAAAGGGCTGGAACTTGGTCTGATGTGCCCCATATCCAATATCTCTTTGATTTCCTTTTATATTCCATCCTTATACCTCTTTGGGTGTCTATAAGGTGTGGTGATGATTGGATTTTCTCCTACCTCCAACTCAATGATATGCTCAAATCCCCTGTTCGGTAACACACCTGGTAGGATAGGTCCTGTTTTAGGATAAATCCGTAAGTGCGGACACAAACCGATCTCCCTAGATCCACCTGGATCTAGAACAAAACATGACAGAATAGGACGCTTTCCTTAAGTTTTAAATATTGAATTTACTAAGAGGCAAGAATAAGTAACATA
>ML795756.1:339578-368080 GCA_009831015.1 Picea engelmannii
GAGTTTCAAAGTGTATGAATCACTTGTCACCGGGGTTCCCGATTTCCCGATGAACTTCCAACACCGATGGACTCACTCCTTGTCGGGACTTTTCCCGATGGTGCGGATCTCCGCCACGTGTCCACTAAATGAACGGTCCGGATCTTGTCGCGAATTCGCGGATCGCGCTTTCGTGTGACAAGATTTCTACGCGTTCGTGAACTCCGATTCTTCGATTTCTGACTCTGCGGAATCTCCTGACACGTGTCCTCCTTGGAATTCTATGGCTATGATCCCTCCTCGGGTTTTCGAAATCACAGGGTCTCAATTCTCTTGAGTTCGAATATCCCGACGCTTCTTTGGGACTTCTTCTCCACCCATGAGGACTTAAGTCCTGCGCAACTTTCGTCAACACGGACGGTTAGTGGTTAATCCCGTAGGGATCTGACGACTCACGCTCCTCCCGAGTTTAAACTCCTGTGCAATATCAAGAGGTTTTAAACCTCGTGCACATTCTCCAGATCTGGCGGTTGCAAGGGTTTGTCTTCCCTCCCGAACAGATCCGACGGTTCTCACACCATCAGTGTAGAAACCTGTCTTCCTATGGTCGTAGACCATACCAGCTATAGTTTCACAGCACCGCTTAACCTCCTGAGCTTATAAACGTGGTCAAGCAACTACTTGACGCACTGGAACAAACTAACATCTGAAATTGGCCATTCCAGGCCCAATTTCTCCTCACATTTTCGGTCCAACGACCGCTCCACTGGCCCATCTAGGCTCAGTGTCGAAACCTTGGCTCTGATACCAATTTGTAGCATGCCAATTGCTCTGATACCAATTTGTAGTGTACCCTTCACTCTTTCAGGTTTCCAAACCCCTCAATTTACCATTATACATGAATGTTTACATAATTGGTACAGGAATTATAAGCACATGCATTTAACCAGAATTAAACACACTTAATTCTCAGAGTAAAACATATGGTTACTTCTATAATTAAACCAGTCATAGCATTCATCATTAATTCATTTACACAGCGGAAAACATGATAATATATACATCACAGTCGTGCCAAAACATGTTCAAAACATAATTCAGATTACTTATCTTTTATTTGCTGTAGCATTCACCAACCAGGTGCAGGCCTTCCACGAACCTCCCAGCCTTAGACCACACTGTTCATCAGCTCAATAGTAGGTCACCCCTGAGCTGGGACCGAGCTCCACCCCAAGGCAAGGAATCCAGACTCAGGCTGAGGTTACAGGAAAGACAACACATACACATTCAACAGGAAGAAGCTCTCCCAGGAAACTCCCATGCTCACTGCCCACAGACCCGCATTCCCCACGTGCCTGTTCCACCCCAGGAGAGTGCACCTTCTCTGTCACCTAGACAGTCCTTCGGCTGCCAGTCTCCCTTACCTTGGGTTATAGGAACAGACCGGACCGGAATTCTCTGGGCTCTATGGCAGCTACAGGGGTTCCTTCCAGGAGTGCTCTTCTCCCTCTGCACACTCTCTCACCTGGAGGAGTCGCTTCATAGGCCAACAAGCCTCACGCAGTCCAGCACTGCGTGGTCACAGCAATCCACGCAAAACACATACAAGTGCTTTCCAAAACGGTTCCGCTGTCACAGGATAATCTCAGGCATGATTTCGGAACAGAGGCTCCACGCACAGGCTAGCTCAGCTTTTCCCAAACAACCAGGGATTCTTCCACTCGAGTTTAACACAGGCTTAATGCACACACCGATTTTATCAGAGACACGGGTTACTCAGAGTCAGACACAAACTCCACAGCTCTGGACATGGTGTACACGATTTCCTCCGGACCAAACACAGGATTTACGGCTTCCAGAGATAAACCAGGGTATTCTGGAAGACGACGTACCAGTCTCACGCACAGAGGTTCGGGTTCGAATGGAGGAAGATCCCCCACCCATGGTTCAGCTCGGCGTTTATATTTGCATGCACCAGGGTTGACACTTGTCACCCTCGGGACTGCATGTGTTCCATCCGTACGCCCTTCTCCCACCACTTGGGAAATCACGGGCCCTTCCAAAGGACTTAGGTTAACATAATGTGCACATGGATTTTTAGGAATAATAATAAAATATTATTCCAGGCCTAAGCCCCCTAGGCTTAGCCCCTAGGCTCATTACTCAGCCCCTTTCCCACCTTCCAGCCCCTAGTTCCTTGCCCTCTCTGTGGACGCTCAGTCCCCCATCACTCTTTCATCGTGGACGGTCTGCACTGGCGGTATTTATATTTTATTAATTGACCTGCATACATACAAGTACATCAACAGGCTCCTGGCCTTCAACACTTAGGCTCCCTGGCCTAACAAAACTCATAAGCCTACAGCTTATTCAAAACTTGGATCGCCAGCCTATAGAACATATTTACAATCTCTTTCAGAGCATGGTTTACATCGGGGCTCGGCCTTGGGGACACTACAAGTACCCTGCATTAAATGTTTTCCTTGCAGAAATGGTTTATTGGGCCCACCATATAGCATAAACAAAGTTGAAGTAGATGACATGCTAGTGGATTGAAATATTGATATGAATTTTAGGGGGTAAATGGTCTAAACTCGGATGCAAAATTCATAAATATATAAATCTAATAGATTGTCCATGTGGATCAAGGAGATGAACACCTCCTCATTAATTAATTGGGCTAATAGGTTGCCCATATGGGTCAAAGAGAGTCCCACCTCTAAATTACTGTATTGGTTTTTATTTTCCACTATTGAGTTAGCTAGGTAGTAAAATATATTATTATAATAATAGATACTCATTTAGTGAGCTCTTTCCATTATTGTATCAGGTTTTATCTTCCACTACTTAGTTATTTGGGTAGTTAGATCTATTATACTAATAATAGAGACTCATTTAATGAGCTCTTTTTTACTTTGTCCAATGGACCATATTGTAATGCTATATAAAGGCGTAGCAAGCCTTCTCATAATATCAAGTTACTAATTTTGGTTTCTCTCATATTTTCTATTGTTCATTGTGAGATTAATTAGCTATGAGTGATTTACTAGTAATTAATTTTAGAGGTGAGGCTCCTCTTTGAGCCTCACCTCCAGAGTACATCATTTACATGTTTTTGTCCATTGTTTTTTTCATGCAGTATTGGCACGTCTGTTAGAACCCAAAATTTCTCTACACATGCATATATGTGACACATCCTGCACCATGACTTTTAGCCTATGGAACTCCTCAATGTACACCTTTGGTGCTCCTATTTTTCTGAGCTGTGTGAGCTCACGAAAATGTAGCTCTAGATCCCTCTGATCAAACCTATCAATGAGTCTCTGAGTAAACTCTGTGTATGCCACTATCTGATTGTGGCCAAGTGTGTTCAATCCATGATACCACAAATCATGAGCTTTTCCATCCAAGTAAATGGTGGAAAACTTGATGGCCTCCATCTCCCTCATAGGGTTAAGTTGCAGGTAAGTGTATAGTTTTTGTACCCATGCATGTGCAGTCATCTTAGCCAAACCATCAAAGTAGGTGATCTCCATCTTCACTGCTCTGCACTCAAACTCATAGTTTCTCATGTGGTGCGGCCTGGGTTTGTTTATGAATTTGATTTGACAGTATTGATCTGGAGTCATGTGCCTCTGAAATGTCAAGTTTAATGAGTTGTAATCCATGGAATATTGCTCAAACAACTCATTAAAATCATCAATGTGGTCATGTTGCGTGAGCTCATTTGTGAAAGTGGGTAAATATGGTCTAGGAGTAGTCTTTCTACCTGTCTGTCCATGTGGAGCTTCCCCTCCATGGCTTCCCTTAGAATGATGATAGGTGATATGCTCTTGATTATACCCGTTCCCTCCATGAGATCCACTAGTTTCCCTATTATCATACGCTTCTTGACCTTTCCCCTTGTGACTCATTGTCATCAACATCTGTGCTATCCTTGTCTCGTTTTCATCTACCTTACTCAAGGTCTTAGATATCCCAGCCTACCCCCTATGGTTTTCCTCCTGGTTCTCATGTAAGTGGGTGACCAATTTACTTTCTGTCTGGTTTATGGATTTACGGACCTCCTGTGCTAAGATTTCCAGGCCCTGTGGCTCACTATCATCCCCTGACCCCTCCATCTCAGCTTTTGTTTCACTTGTCTATTTCTTCCTTCAGCCCATGTAAATGTCACTAAATTTATGCATGCACTAATCCTCACAGAATGGGAGGATCAGAGCTCTGGTACCACTATAATGTTTCCAAGCCATTTTTTTTTCACTTGGAACACTAACTAACCATTGAATTAATTGTTTGATTGTTTGTATGTGTAGTTTTGCCTCTCAAATTTTGGCCTTAGGGCTATATTCAATTATTCATCACAAATCATGAAAATTTACTCAATACAAATGCAAGATATAATCAGTACACAAGATATGGAACTCCAAAAGCATAGATCTGACCTTTATTATTATGAAAAGAAAGAACTTGATACAATATGGAAGCAGATCTAGAATAACATCAAATCGCTCCAAGATAGAAGATATGAGCTTCTACAAAATGCTCCTGACAATACAAAATAAGACTCCAAATACTAAATATGTGGTGAAGACCAAATACAATAAGAGCTAGGATCAAGTCCAACCCCCGTAGTTGTTGGCACGTCCTGCTAGATGGATGAGAAGGCCAAGGTTTCGCCCCAGCTGAAGGAGATCTCCAAATGATGTCCAACTTCACCAAAATATAGATCGAGGCAAGGGAAATCCCTCCCTTAAGTATGAAGTCCAAATTCCAAGTCTTCCCCCTCCAAAATGCAAAACCCCTAATCAAGACTATGCCCTCCAAAAACCCTGAAGTGCCCAATAATTCGGCCTTGATGAAGGAGGCCTCCAAATCCCTTGAGACTCTCTAGAAATGTAGGTCGGGATGCCACAAGCCCCTAGGATAAGTCTCAGGGTCAAATATGACGTGTAACTCCCTCAAACTGCCAATATATGAATCACAGTTGTGCCCTCCTTCTCTCAAAACCGTCCCAAAGTTGTCGATAATGATCTAGCCGAAGTAGCTCTCCCAAAATGTTCCAAAATGGATGATCAAGGTCCTACAAGTAAAACCCAAATGCTAGAATGTATCTAGACCCTATAACAAGGCTGGATCAAACTCTTCCTCATGAAATGATGCGTCCCTGTTGGGAAAGCCATCAATGGTATGGACCTGTTTCCCTCTTGGATCGATGATGGAATCTGTGGAACTACAGAATGGTGTGGGTGGAGTATTTCATCCCTGAGACCAAGAGTGGAAGAAGGTGAGTGGAATATTTCACCACTGACTTGTTCTCTAGGGTTTGTAATCTCAAAACCCTCAAAACTGTTGCTCAAGAGCTTAATAACCAAATACAATAATATCCAAGATGAATGAGAGGTGCGCCCTAGGCTTTCCTTTATACTTCTTTTTTGTTTCTCTATTGAGTTAAGTTAACCCCTAGGATCAACTCCTAACTCAACCTCAAACTCTCTATTCCTTATTTGAGTTACTCTTTTACCCTTTTTACCTTTTTCCAAGTCAAATTCAAAATACAACATTGAGTTAGCTTACCTTTCCCCATTTTGTATGAGACTATGGTATAGTGGGGATGTCTAGACCACTAAGTCTTCCTAGAACTCTTCATCAAGAGATGGGGGACATTACACGCTGTGAATTTTCAATCAAAGGAACCATAGATATTGGTGATGCCACATGATCCGTTCGAGTGACTCAAAATTAATCAACAGTGAAAATACTCCCCTAATGAGGGAAAATTAACACTTTGAAAATTGTTGAAACTACAACTGTCATGGTATATGTCCAACTTCTTCCTAAGAGTATATTATAGTTGAGAGGAACATTGACTACTTCTACTTCAACACACACAGTTTTTCCCTGTAACTCGATGGGGAAAGAAGGGATAACCCCATGTGGTCTAAATGAATGGCCATCGAATTCCATAAGAAACATAGGAGACAGAGATAACTCAGGTGATCCTATATCTCTCCAATATGATAGTGACATTACACATGTCGAAGTGCAGACATAGCACAAGGCGAAAAATATTTTTTGAACACGACTTCATGGTGTAAACCACTACGATATGAAATCCAATGTGACACAAAAGATGAGGCTTGAATTTAGAAGTGTCAAAGATGATGGACATTGAGCCATAGGATTCAAAATCCCCTAAAGAAGACAACAATTCATTTCTTTATGATAGACAACTTTGGATAATTTCTAGTGCAGACATAGCACAAGGCGTTTGGGCCAGATATTTAACAATAGAATAAATATGGACCGCTCTAGCATTTTTATTGTGTGATGTCTGCTTCAAGACACCTTTTGGCATGCAAATAATTGGGTGTATCGTTGATTTCTTGATATTAAGAGAGCTTGATGGTTCTTATAACTCCTTGTTCTTTTTTGTAGGCTTAGGATTCCCATAATCACGAGCTCTTCTTTTCAAATTAAGATTTGACCTCATCATATAGACATTCAATGTTCCAGATTATGGCATGAGGGTACACTTATTACTCCCATTCATATTATGTGCCAAGGAAGTACCCTGCATTAAATGTTTTCCTTGCAGAAATGGGTTATTCAAAACAACAGGCTGTTGGTGCATTAAAAAACATTGGGCCCACCATATAGCGTAAACAAATTCGAAGTAGATGACATGCTAGTGGATTGAAATATTGATCTAAATTTTAGGGGGTAAATGGTCTAAATTCGGATGGTAAATGGTCATATGTGACTGAAAGTTGGTGCTTCCATCCAGTTGGTGCTGGAACATTTAGGGAGTTGTTGCTTCCTTCTAGTGGGTGCTAGAGAAACCAGGGAGTTGGTGCTAGAGAAACCAGGGAGTTGGTGCTTCCTTCTAGTAGGTGCTAGAGAAAATAGAGAGTTGGTGCTCTCAACAAGTTGCAGCTTGCAAAACAGAGGTTGTAGCCTCACATTGAATTGGAGCTCATATGTATGATAATGTATAGAATGTAAAGATTACTTATCATACCAAGAAGAAGAGGTTTTTACCCTTTATGGGTTTCCTTAGGAAATATCTGTCTCTGTATATTTCATATGTGTGACTGATGCCGAATGTTCTATTTCTTACCTCCCTGCATTATTGTGATTGTCATTAAGTGCTCTACAAAGAGTTTAAAATAAGCATAATTGTTTAAGCATGGTAACAACTAATTCACCCCCCCCCCTCTAAGTTGTGCAACAATTTCTTCCCTTTCCCTTTCCTTGCCTTGGTAGTCAAAGCGCAATCATCTTCATCATCACGCTTTGATGAAGATCCATCTCTGGTGTTCCACCTAAACTCCTCTTCCACTAGATCCGACCATAGTCATTCCCAATATGGAAATGTTTTCCTTCCATTGATAGAGTCTTGATAACTGTGCCAACTCTTGGGCAGTCCTAGGAGAGACAAGCTCACCAAATCATCAGTAGCGACTGTTATTCCCACACTTCCAAGCTCATCCCGACATTGGACAAACTTCGTGATATATTTTGGAATGGTGTCACCCTTCTCCATCTTGATCTTGTTGAGTTTATCTTTGAGCGCCAATTTCCTATGGTCGCTACTATTTTGGAACAGATCCGTCAAAACCTTCCACATTTCATGTGGTGTGGTTTTCCCATGGAGACTTCAGACAATGTGGTCTTGTACTCCCTCTAACAGAATCCTCCTCGCCTTTGCCATTTTCTTTTTCCATGCATCAATATTTACAGTGTCTGTTGCATCCATCTTAGGAACATATTTATCAATGTAGTCCTTCAAGCCATTGTCTTCAAGTACTGCTTCCATCCTGTCCTTCGAAGCAATGTAGTTCGAGCTGCCCTCAAGTGCAAACTACAAGCTTAAGCCATTAAAATTCATTTCGATCTTGAATCAACTGTCGCACCAAGAAAATCCTGCAAATTCGAATGTTATCCAACCACAAAACTCAACTGCTTCAATTTCTCTTTCCCTGGAAGGTTCGCACCCCACCTGAGAGCAGCCTAAGGGAAGTTCGCACCCTACTAGTGTCTAGCCTGCGAACTCTCTGAGGAAGTTCGCACCCTGCTAGTGTATACCCTGCGAACCTTCTGGGGAAGTTTGCACTGTACTTCACTGTGGGGTGAGGAAAGTTCGCATTTCTCCCTTAAGAAGCCTGTGAGAATCTCAATGAAGTTCGCACCTCTCCTTTGAGTAGGGTGCGATAATTTCTGCTCCTAGAAATGTGCGTAGTTTCTAGTACTAAGGTTAGCACCTTGCTAGAGATGGGACCTGTGAAAATACTATTATGTTTGCACCTCACTTTTGTGGCTCTGTGGCCTCCATGGCTCTGATACCATGTAGAAATTTCAATACAAATTAAGTATTTCCTGCGATTCTCATGATCTAACAATTATATGCCACTGTTAAATACATAATCGCTTCTACTATTATTCTTGCAGAAAATTAAACCACGATCACAAAGTGAAATATCAAGAACACATAACACATAATTTTTACCGGGAAAGCGTAAAGCTAAAAACCCCACTATCATATATTATGTATATCATGAATCATGAAACAATCTCATACAAAAATCTAATCCAAGAGATCCCAGTACAATACAATCATCTCACACTGTCATACACAAATCAACAAATACATGTGCCAATTCTCTGTGTCCAGACAACCTGCCTCCTCTGCACAATCTCTGCAATTAGAATTCTCACAATGATTCAAATTGCCTAGTTTGCACATGCTCATGAGCATATCCACTGCATGTGTGATCAAATCACAACTGATAGGAAAACTGTCCCTTTCAATTGTTATCTAAACTGGGTCTCCAATGGATCTGACATGCATGTAGTTAACCGTGGCGAATGTTCAGTTGCATGTGAGTTCACTGATTGTGAATTAATGAATAATTAATTCACTGAACTCTCACTAGTGCAAGTTTAGTTACAAATAGTACAACTGAGCTTAACTCACTTAACTACACTTATAGTTTTGTTACAACTCCAAATCACTCAGTTATAAATGAGATAATAGATCAATATTTATTGTCCAATTTATTTAAGGGAAAAGTAAATTAGATACATGTTTCTTGTTGACTTTTCATTAGTATCAATGTGCTTGGGTTTCTTGTGAAACACATGATTCTTGGACAACGGGATGACAAAGTTGTTATCATAGAAGATTGTAGTTGGTTCCTGCATAAAATCCTTGAACATCCTTCTCATCCAAACAGCTTGACAAGTTGCACTTGTAGCTGCAACATACTCAGCTTCAGCTGAAGAAAGAATCACAATGGGTTGCTTCCTTGATGTCCATGACACTATACCTGTTCCAAAATGAAATGTGTACCCATAGTTACTTTTATTTTCATCTATGTTGCCTCCACAATAACTATTAGTATATCCAACAAGTCTAAAATATTCTGAAGTAGAATACATAATGCCAAAGTCTTTTTCTCCATTCACATATCTCAGAATTCTTTTTCCTGCCTTCCAATGGGATTCTTTTGGAGTTTCCATGAACCTTGAAATTAGGCTCACTCCATACATTATATCAGACCTTGTTGTTTTCAAATACATAAGGATTCCTACCAACCTTCTAAACAGAGTGGGATCCACTTTAGATCCTTCATATTCCTTGCTTTACTTCAATCCTCATATGATAGGTGTTGGGGCTGCTCTGGAATTAATCATGTTGAATCTTTTCAATATTTCATGTGCATATTTAGATTGTGAAATAAATATACCAGCTTTGCACTGGTGAACTTCAATGCCCAAAAAATATCTCATAAGCCCCAAATCATTCATTTCAAATTCATCCTTCATGAATGACTTAAATTCTTCTATGCCAAAATCACCTGTAAAAATCAAATCATCTACATATAAGCTGAAAATCAACATATTACCTTGTTGATTGGATTTTATGTATAGTGTTGGCTCACAATAAATTATTTGAAATTCATTCTAAGTGATATAGGAATCTGTGCGATGTACCAAGCTCTCAGAGCTTGCTTTAATCCATACAATTCCTTCTTTATTTTGTATACTTTGTTTTCTTGTCCTGGAATCTCATAGCCTTGCGGTTGTTCTACATACACGTCTTCCTTTAAATGACCATTCGTAAATGATGACTTTAAATCCATTTGATAAATAGGCCATTTATTATGCGCAACAATAACCAACACATTTATGACCATGTCCATCCATGCAATTGGCGCAAATGTTTCATTGAAATCTATTCCATGATGTTGTGTAAAACCCCTTGCAACTAACCTTGCCTTGTGCTTCTACACATTTCCTTCTTCATTTTGATTGGTTTAATAAATCCACTTAACACTTATCGCATCCTTCCTCTCAAGTAAATATACCAACTTCCACGTCTGATTGTTCTTTATGAATTCAATTTATTCATCCATGGCTTGTGCCCATACATCATCCTTGACAACTTCTTCAAAAGTTAATGGATCATCTATTTGTGAAAACAGAGAAAAACCTGAGAACAAATTTGTTGGATCGACATTGTAAATGTCCCACAAACTTCTTTTCTTCCTTGGTAAAAGACTTTCTAATGTTGGATTTGGAGATGTAGAAATACTCAGACTGCTTGTTGGAGTTTGTGGCACTCTTGGTGTGGACTACGCACCTGCAGATCTCACTGGAGTAGTTTGAGTTGTGACTTGTGTCACAGTTCCAGGAGTGGAAATAACTTATCTTTGAATTGGTGTTTCAACCACTTCATCCTCCATTTCATCATGCTCTATAGCATCAAGAATTTTAACTGTCCTTTCTATGCTTCCATCCCATGCTTCATTCTCCACAAATTGAACATTGCGGCTGATTATAACTTTTCTTGCAATATAATCATACAATTTGTATGATTTTGTATGTTTAGAGTATCCAACAAATATACATTTTTGTCCTTTATTTTCTAACTTATTTCTCATCTCATATAGAACATGTGCGTATGCAACACAACCAAAAGCTTACAAGTGCACAACATTGTGCTTCATACCTGTCTAGGCTTCTTGAGGAACTTTTTTTTTTCACACTCTTTGTCATACATATGTTCATGATTTACTCTGCAGTTGCTACTGCCTCATCTCAATACTCATTTGAAAAATGTTTGGCTGCTAACATACTGCGCTCCATCTCCATGATGGTGTGATTATTCCTTTCTACGACACCATTCTGTTGTGGTGTATACTGCACAGTGAATTGCTTATGAATGCCATGAACTTTACAAAAGTTTTGAAAATATCTTGAAACATATTCACCTCCTCTTTTAGTTCTTAGAACGTTGATGTAATAACCACTTTGCTTCTCCACAAGTGTTTTGAACTATTGAAAACAACCAAATGCATCAGATTTATGTTTTAGAAAATAAATCCATGTTTTTCTTTAGAAATCATCAATAAATCTAAGAAATTAGGTGCTACCTCCTATATATGGTGTTTGCATTGGTCTACAGATATGTAAATGTACAATTTCCAGTGGAGTTTTTGATCTATATGACTTTCCAACTAGAAATGACTCTTTATGTTGCTTTCCAAAGATGCAACCTTCATATATTCTTTCTGGTTTTTCAATTAATGGAAAACCTTTCACCATATCCTTTGTATGTAGCAGCTTCATACCTCCAAAGTTTAAATGTCCAAATATGAAATGCCACAACCAAGAATCATCTTGTATTTCACATTGAGATTTTGCCTGCAACTCTGCACCATTGTCTTCCTTTTTGAAATTGCGCACACTACCTTTTTCTTCTTGAGAACAACGTGCACTTACTTCTTTTCTTTCTTCTTTCAATGTAGTGTTAGAGTGCACATTTTTTGAAGCATATACAGCTTGCAGTGTTTTCCTTTTCATGGCGGGATTCAATGTGAATGGAAACATTATATTGCTTGTCATCTAAATTCCTGTAATAAGTCGATTTTTTGGATATCTATCCAAAATCACACAGTGATTATCTTCCATGTAGATTCTATACCATTTTTGTAATAGTTGTCATGTGCTCATCAAATTATGTTTTAGGCCAACAACATAATATACACCACACATAAATTGTTGCTCCCCTATTTAGTTAAAATGTTAATACCGCATGTACCCAAGACAATGACTTGGATATTGGTTCCAAGTGTAACTTTAGTTTGGACTGACTTATGCAAACTAGAAAAAAATTCTAAGTTTCTTGTCATGTGATTACTGCAACCTGAGTCTAAGTACCATATGTCACATGAAATTCCTTGAGCAACATTGCATTCAACTGGGGAAATTATAGGTATTTCTTCAACACACACCATAAACATAGGACCGGAGGGAGTATTTTCATTGTTTGGATGATCTTGACCTTGCTTATTCTGATTATATTGTCTCTTCTTGCATTCATATGCATAATGTCCATAATTTTTACAGTAATGGCACTGAATCTTTGATTTATCAAACCTTTGACCACTTGACTAACTGTTATTTTGATTTTGACCTCTTCCACCAGTATTTGCAGGATGCTACTACATCCTCCTCTAGTAGAACTCTTGCCTCTGCCTCTAGAGTTAGATCTTCCCCTTCCTCTTCCACAACTTATAGATGAATACGTGGAAAATTAATTTTCTAATGACATATTTGATCTATTTAATATGTGTTCATGATTAATGAGGGAGGATTGCCACTCATATAGGCTAAATTGACTCAGGTCTTTGTTCTCTTCCAAAGTCACAAAAAGAGAATTAAATTTAGGAGGAAGACTCCTAAGTACTTTCTCAACTACCTTCCTATCCTCTATGGGTTTTCCATGAGACTTAATCTTATTTATCAGGCCAATAACATGGGTGTAAAAGGAATCTATTGAATCTGTGTCTTTCATTGACAGAGTTTCAAAATATCTTCTAAGAATTTTTAATTTTGAAGTCTTGACTTTGTTCATACCTTGATAAGAAATTTGTAGTATGTCTCATGTTGCCTTGGCTTGCTTTGTTGATGCTACTCTTGTTGGATTACTGTGAGGGGGGGTGAATCAGTAATAGAGAAATTTAATCATTTTTAACCATATAATCCAAGTGTTATATCAATGTATCATTATCATCCAATAACTGTAGAGAAAATAAGAAATGAACAAATGAACAATCATACACATACACAGTACATCAGTGTTTTATGTGGAAACCCAAAGTGGGAGAAAACCATGTAATGTTTTTTCTTATATGTATTGAAGAATCACATTCATTGGAAGCACCAACTTCCTTTGTTTTCCAGCTGCAACTGGAAGGAGGCTCCAACCCCTAGTTTCTCAGGCTACAACCCGAGGGAAGCTCCAACTCCGCAATTCTATGGCTGCAACAAGAAGGAGGATACAACCCCCTATGTTCTTCGGCTACAACCACCTATCCTTGCCCCGTCCAACCTCCCTGATGTATAAGTATAATGATGGAACCACTGTCACACTATCACTGTGAGATGTACTACTGTAAACCTATACCAATCAACCTGTACCAATAACCTGAACCATGTATTAACCATGCATCAACCTGTACCTCAACCTGTAATCAACCTATACCATAAAAAATTTCATCAACCATGCACCAACCTGTACCTCAACCTGTACCATGAACAAGTGCATCAACCATGCACCAAACCTGTACAAATAACCTGTCACAACAACTTGTCCAAACAACCTATCACAACAACTCGTCTCATCAATTTTATCAACCAAATAAGATATACTCACCAATATCAATCACCAAGACAAATCTCAAATATGTGCATCAACCAAGTATAACACAAAAACTCATAATCATCACCAAGATCAATATGTTAATACAAGTATGCTACATCATCCATAAACTATGTGTCAAAAATACGACTAACAAGTGCCTCCAACCATGTACCAAGTATGTACCAATCATGTATCAACTACTCATCAACTATGACTCATCAATATGTACCAAAATCATCAACTATACACATCATGTATGTGTCAACTCATCAACTACTTGTCTCAACCATGTACCTAACATGTACCTCAACCAAATTCCCTCATCAATTTCATCATCCAAATCTGATTTGTAACTCTATAATAGACTTGGTGTATATGATCACATTCTTGCAAACCTTCCTTAACTTTAACAACAAGAGACTAGCATTTTCATCAAACTTTTCTTTAGTCTCACATGCCTAGTTTTGGATTAGTCAACAACCCTAACTTGAAATAATCATAAATTTGTACCTGTAATGAATAAATATCTGAAACTGATATACAATGTTATTTAGTGTGTTTTATGCAATTCCTCCAGGTGTCACTACTTGGAACCTCTCAGAAAAGGAGTTATAGCAAGAATGTCATACCTTGCTAAATTATGGCTTATTCTAGAGAGCGACCTTGTAGAGCGTGCCTCGAACAGAATATTTGTTGAATCAATTGGAAAATATTACAAAACATAGTACAGACTATACTCTAACTAACACATTTGGTCTTACTGAATTTGGATCTTTTATGAAGAAGTTATGACATTTTTACCCAAAACACCCGTTTTAGACTAGTTTCAGTGTAGAAATTTCAATACAAATTATGTATTGCCTGGATTCTCCTGATATAACAATTATATGCCACTGTTAAATATAGAATCACTTCAACAAATATTCTTGCAGAATTTAAAACACGATCACCAATTTCAATATCAAGAAGAAAGATCAATCACACATAACACAGATGTTTTTACCGGGAAAGCATAAAGCTAAAAACCCCACTATCATATATTATGTTTATATCATGGATCATGAAACAATCTCATACAAAACTCTAATCCAATAGATCTTAGTACAATACAATCGTCTCACACTGTCATACAAAAATCAACAAATACATGTGCCAATTCTTTGCCTCCAGACATCCTACCTCCTTTGCGCAATCCCTGCTAATGGAAAACCCTACAAATGATTTGAATTCCTCTTACCTAGGATACACATTGCTCATGGGCACATCCACTATGTGTTTTATTGCATGAGTGCACTTCACTCAAATCACAACTGATAGACAAACTGTCCCTTTCGCCTGTTATCTCAACCGGGTCTCCACTGGATCTAACATGCATGTAGTTAACAGTGGTAAATCTTCAGTTGCATGTGAGATCCCTGATTTTGAATTAATTAATAATTAATTCACTGAACTCTCACTAGTGTAAGTTCAGTTACAACTAGTACAACTGATCTTAACTCACTTAACTGAGTTAAACTACTTCACAACTCACATAACTACACTTATAACTCTGTTACAAATTCAAGTCACTTAGTTACAACTAATTCGAATTCCATGTCCCACCAGTCAACCTTTGAAATCAAATTTCCTATATCTAACTGATTTGCCATTTCAGTTAACTATTTCAAGTAATTATGAGATAATAGATTAATATTTATTGTCCAATTTATTTAAGGGAAAAATAAATTAGACACACATTTCTTGTTGACTTTTCAACACTCCCTCTCAACAAGAAAGGGATTACCCTTCACCCCAATCATGTCTCTATGGTATTCAAATTTTCTCCTGGTGAGTGCCTTCGTTAGAATGTCTGCATCCTGATCTTCCGTAGGAATGTACTGAAGCAACATGATCTTCCACTACACACAATCTCTGAGATGATGATACCAGATATCTATATGCTTAGATCTATCATGAAACACATGATTAATTGAGAGTTTAATGCAACTCTAATTATCACAATGAATAGTTGTCGGATCTAAATGAGAACCAAACAAACCAACCAAGATATTTCTCATCTAGATAGCCTCACATGCAGCTTGAATCGCTTCCATGTATTCCTCTTATGCTGAACTGAGTGCCACGAATCTCTGTTTCCTACTGTACCAAGAAATGATTGTAGATCTAATACTAAATATCCCCCCTGATGTGATCATTATGTCCATTGGGATGCCCACCCAATTTGTATCCGTGAAGCCATGCAACTTCACCTCATCCGTCTGTTTGTACCATAATACATACTCAGATGTGCCCCTTAGGTAAATCAGGACATGCTTACCCGCCTTCCAAAAGAGCTTGGTAGGCTTAACCATCGCTTGACTCAGCTGGTTAACGGCATAGAAAATGTTTGGTCTTGTATTCACTAAATACATTAGTGAACCCACTAACTGTCGATAGAAAGTAGCATCCACTACCTCTCCATAAGTAGCATCCTCTTTCCTCCAGTTTCTTGGAAGAGGAGTATCCATGGGTTTGCAGCCCTCAATGTGAAACTTACCCAATATCTACCTTGCATACTTGCCTTGAGACACAAAAATTTCACCATCTCGCTGCCATATTTCCAATCCAAGGAAATAATGAAGGAGGCCCAAATCCTTCATCTCAAACTCCTTTGCAAGGTCCTCCTTGCATGAGTGTATTAGTTGCTCATCACCAGTCAATATTAAATCATCAACATAAAGAACAATGATTAAAATCTTACTCTCCACCACTGATTTTTCGACTGGTCTTGGGACAATTTCCCATGCACTGTTTTTGACAATGGAGTCATACTCCTCCACCATTGCATCAAACAATGTGGACTCTTGCACTGCTTCCTGAAAGGAATATGGTTCATTCACAATACATTTTCTCATGAGAGCCATGTATCTAGTAAATTGATCATGAGACTGTCTCTATCTGCACTGTGAAGTAGGGGCTCCTACATTCTGTGCAACATCTAGTCTCAATCTATCAACTTTTGTGGTGCACTTTCTGCCATTTCTGATGGATGGATCTACTTGAGTGGCTTCCTCCACTCCATGAACCTCCTCATGTGGCTGATCCACATCTTGAGACTCATCTTTGGGAACCTGCAGTTCCTCCTCTGCATGCAAGTCTAGCTCCCTCTCAAGCGACAATTGCATGGCTTTCCCCTCATCAAATTTTATATCCCTTGCATAACATTCATCTTACTGTTAGGGAAATACACACGATAATTATGGGGTGTTTCTATGTACCCCACAAATATCCCAACCTCAGAATTCGATTCCAGCTTCTTCCTGGCATCCTTGGTCACATGCACATAAACAGATGAGCCAAAAATCTTAAAATGAGAAACATCGGGTTTCTTACCAATGAAATCTTATTCAGGTGTACTCATGCCAAGTACTCTATGAGGACAATGGTTTTTCACATAAACCGCAGTATTGCATACTTCCACCCACAAATGCATTGTTAGGCCTTGATCATGCAACATCACTCGTGCTGCAACCACGATCATTCTATTCTTCCTCTCCGCGACCCCATTTTGCTGTGGGTTATGAGGTGCTATGAGTTCTCTTCGAATTCCTTCTTTTCTGTAGAAGTCTTTGAATTCATTAGAGATGTATTCTCCACCATTATCACTCCTCAGAGCCTTCACTTGCTTCCTCGACTCTTTCTCCACCAATGATTTAAACTCACAGAACTTTGAGAATGTTTGATCCCTCTTCTGCATGAAGAAGATCCATCATTTACGAGAAAAGTCATAAAAAAAAATAACATAATACTTATGTTTTGTTGTTGAAGCAACCGAGAATGGTCCACACACGTCTGTGTGAACTCTCTCCAGGATCACCGAAGCACAGTTCTCCTTTTCATGAAAGGTGGACTTTACATACTTCCCCATGGTGCAACCCTTGCACTGATCTATCTGAGCAAGTGTTCCCATTGGAAGTCCAGTAGATATTTTCTTCATGATTTTCAAGGCTCCGTGATGAAGATGGCCCAATCGCCTATGCCATAATTCGCCCTCATCCTGTCTCACCACTTTTTTTACCTTGCCCATCATGGCAGCACAACCATCTACCTCCAGCACGTAGATATTCTTAACTCGAATCCTTATCCTCTTGACTTGACCCATTGTTTTATGTCACAGGAAACATTTTCCATCGCTGAAAACAACGTCATAGCCTCTGTCCTCCATCATTATGACTGAGACGAGGTTTTTCTTTAGATATGGAACATGCATAACAACTTTCAATTGAAATGGTTTACCTGACTCCCTCTGAAAGTTAATGGTACCAATGTCAGTCACATTGTATCATCCATCGTCTCCCATCTCTATATGCATTTTGAGATCTCTCTCCTCCAAGTCAGTAAAAAACTCCTTATCTCTCGTCATGTGGAAGGAAGCACCACTATCCAAATACCACACCTATCCCAATGCAATTGAAGCCATGCATGTGATCAAAGAGAAGTCAAGTTTAAATTGTGAGGCGAGGTCCTCACCAGCTGTAGCTCCAACAACCGTCTTGTTCTTCTTCTTCAGCGGACAGTTAGTAGCGAGATGCCCATGTTCGTGACAGTGAAAACACTTCACTTTGGACAAATCCAGCTTCTTGAATTTAGACTCAAATTTTGAATGGAATTTATTCCCCTTCCCTTTCCTTGCCTTGGCAGCGAAAGAACAATCCTTTTCATCATCATGCTTTGATGAAGATCCATTTCTAGTGTTCCATCTGAACTTCTCCTACAATAGATTCGACCATAGTCGTTCCCAATCTAGCAAATTTTCCCTTCCATTGACAGAGTCTTGATAACTATGCCAACTCTTGGGAAGTCCTAAGAGAGCCAAGCTCACCAAATCATCATCAACGATTGTTATTCCCACACTCCCCAACTCATCCTGACATTGGACAAACTTCGTGAGATATTTTGGAATGGAGTCGCCCTTCTCCATCTTGATGTTCCTGAGTTTATCTTTGAGCGCCAATTTCCTATGGTCATTGTTGTTTTGGAATAGATCTGTAAAATTCTTTTACATTACATGTGGTGTGGCTTTACGATGGAGGCTTGAGACAATGTGGTCTCGTACTCCCTCCAACAAAATCCTCCTCACCTTTGCCACTTTCTTTTTCCATGCATCAAGATTTGCAGTTTCTGCAACATCTAGCTTAGGAACATCTTTGTCAATGAATTTTTTCAAGCCATTGTCTTCAATGAATGCCTCCATCCTGTCCTTCCAAGAAATGTAGTTCGAGATGCCCTTGAGTGCATACTCTAACCTCAATCCATTGAAATCCATTTCGATCTTGAATCAGTTGTAGCACCAAGAAAGTCTTTCTGCAAATTCAAATTCTATCCAATCACAAACTCAACTTCTGCAATGTTCTATGCTTTGATACCATGTAGAAATTTCAATACAAATTATGTATTGCCTAGATTCTCGTGATCTAACAATTATATGCCACTGTTAAATACATAATCGCTTCTACAAACATTCTTGTGGAATTTAAAACACGATCTTCAATTGCAATATCAAGACGAAATATCAATCACACATAACACAGATGTTTTTATCGGGAAAGCATAAAGCTAAAAACCCCACTATCATATATTATGTTTATATCATGGATCATGAAACAATCTCATACAAAACTCTAATACAAGAGATCTCAGTACAATACAATCGTCTCACACTATCATACAAAAATCAACAAATACATGTGTCAATTCTCTTCCTCTGGACAACTTGCCTCCTCTGCGCAATCCCTGCTAATGGAAAACCCTACAAATTATTCAAATTCCTCTTTCTTAGGCTGGGCATTTCTTATGGGCACATCCACTATGTGTGTGATTGCATGAGTGCACTTCACTCAAATCACACCTGATAGCCAAACTGCCCCTTTCACCTATTATCTCAATTGGGTCTCCACTAGATCTGACATGCATGTAGTTAACAGTGGTAAATATTCAGTTGCATGTGAGATCACTGATTATGAATTAATTAATAATTGATTCACTGAAATTTCACTAGTGTAAGTTCAGTTACAACTAGTACAACTGAGCTTAACTCACTTAACTGAGTTAAACTACTTCACAACTCACATAACTACACTTATAACTCTGTTACAACTTCAAGTCACTTAGTTACAACTAATTCGACTTCCATGTCCCACCAATCAACCTTTGAACTCGAATTTCCTATAGCTAACTGATTTTCCATTTCAGTTAACTATTTCAATTAATTATGATATAATAGATTAATATTTATTGTCCAATTTATTTAAGGGAAAAATAAATTAGACACACATTTCTTGTTGACTTTTCAACATTCAGGACTAACCACAAACCTTATTTTCCATGGAGTGTAACTCTAAAAATACAACAACCCACAAGATGAATTCTTTATCACAGATACTTGGATATGTGTTCTAAATGGAATAGAAATTTCACGGTCTGAATCGTTCTAGAAAAAAAGTTATTACGAAAATGGTGAGATGACTTGTAAATAACATACGTTAGAAAGCATCATCAAAAGAATTTATCCTTCCTTGAATTCCGGCTTTCTTTTCTTCACCTTCCCTCAGAAATTCGACTTAGATGTCCTTTAGTTACCTCAGACACCTATAGGTATTTAATATCCTCAAGTGTGTCTAAAATGAGAGAGCCTTGCCTCTTATTTATACTCTCCAAGTAGCTTCCTTAAAAACATATTCTAGGTCACTTTGCCCACTTTCCTTCTTTTAGGGTTAACCCACTTCTAATTTATCCATTAAATTTATTATTTAAATAATTTATTTTGTATTCACTTTGAATTATAGTACACTCATCACTTCACTTTATTATTTACCTTCTAAAATCTCTTAAACCACTTTGACTACTTTGACCTTTTGGGGCTTCTAGATGACATAAGAGGGTCCTCCAACTTCGTAAGGCCATAACTCTCAAACCGTGAGGAGTTATGTGACATTCCACATACCACCATAAATGGAATGACATGTACTATCCATATAGAATAGTATTACCTGAAAATATATCAAAACTAATACCATTATCCATCAAACAAACTTGGGTCCATTACCCAAACATGGGTTCTCCAACTTCTCATGGACATAAATCTCTGACTGTGAGGAGTTATGTGACATTCCACATACCATCGAAAATGGCATGACAAGCACTATCCATCTAGGATAGTTTCACTGACCTTCATATCATTATTCCACAAATAATCATGGATTCTCTAACCATACTGCTAGGATAACTCAATCCGCAAAGCGTCTTCCCTTGAGGGCTTTCACCATAAGGGGAGCACTTTGGATTTCATCCATTTGTACTTATTATCTACCATGACAAGACAATAATGAGTCATCTTTACATCAAACAAACTTGGGTCCATTACCCAAACCTTTGTGCCACTGGAATTCTCTATAGTACTTTCTCCAAGGGTTGACATCAATCACTAAGGGTTGACATCAATCTACAATATCACTCTCCAATAGTTGACATCAATGACAACCAACAATCCATACCAACTATCCATCAATGTAAGAAAACTTTCTGACAATCTCCCCCTTTGGCATTGATGGAAACACCAACATTGATGGAAACACTTAGTCATGATAACATTCATGCTTATACTTTTTATCAATGTTTCTATCTCTCCTCCTTTGTCATCAATGGCAAAGGGTATCTCCCTTTGGGGATGCTCCCCCTGACTGAACTCTCCTTGGGGCTGCTCCCCCTCTCTACATTCCTTTGATTTTTCTTTGTGTTTATAATCCTCTGATTACTCTCTTTCCCTTCATATGAATAATATCTCCCTCTGTGATAAAGGGTATCACTTTGAAGTCATATCGCTCATTCTTCCCTTGTGACAATCTCTCCCCTTGGAAACATGCCTCTATGCTCTCTCTCCAAGCATTTACCTTTTGTATCTGATAAATCTCTCCCCCTTTGTCCTATTTATGGTGCTTCATCATGTAAATTTAATACATATAAGATAAGCATTCAAAAGTATTCATTTTGGAGTAGAAATTACTCCTAGTCTCTAGCGAAGATACTCAAGGGCTTCCCATGGAAGCAGTTTTGTAAATATGTATGCCATTTGTTCTTTTGTTCCCACATATTCAACTTTGATGTTCTTCTCTGCAACCTGTTCCCGTAGAAAGTGATACTTGATTGGAATGTGCTTCATCTTGGAGTTCGTCACTGGGTTTTTGAGATATTGATGGTGCTTGTATTATCACAATAGATTGGAATGGGTTCATCATACTCAACCTATATATCTGTCAGAGTTTTTTTCATCCAAAGAGCCTGTGTACAACATGATGTTGCTACAATATACTCTGCCTCGGCTGTAGATAAAGATACTGATGATTTTTTATTTCTTAGACATGATACTAAACACTCACCCAAGTAGAACACTGCTCCACTGGTGTTTCATCGGTCATCAATACAACCTGCCCAATCTGCATCTGTGTAGGCAATAAGTGATAGATCCTTTCCTTTTGGATACCATAATCCAAACTCTTATGTTCCTTTGAGATATCTGAAAATTCTCTTCACTGCTAATACATGTGATTCCTTTGGTGGTGCTTGAAATCGTGCCAACTATCCAACTGCCTGCATTACATCTAGTCTGGATGTTGTCACATATATTAAGATACTAATCATTGACCTGTATTTCCTCTGGTCTATAGACTTTGAATCATCATCTTTGCTCAAACTGCAACTGGTTTGCATAGGAGTGGTAACTGGTTTGCAATCTTCCATTCTGAACCTCTTTAGCATTTCTTTGATATACTTAGTTTGAGAAATAAAAATTCCTTGGTTTCTTTGATGTATATGAAGACCCAAAAAAAAGGATAGTCCTCCAAGTAACGACATTTCAAATTCATTCTGCATATCCTTTTCAAATTTCTGGCTTAACCTGCCATTAGTACTTCCAAAACAATATCATCAACATAAATTTCAATTAATAAAATATTACCTTGAGTTACCTTGATGCAGAGGTTGTTGTCTACGCTTCCTTTCCATAGTTCATAGGGAGTTTTGTCATTGTTGTTTCTAAGAATTACTCTGTTTCGTTTGTGAACTGATGTATGCACTGCATGTGTCCAAAAAATATCTATCAATTTTGAATCCATTAGCATTGTTTGAGCCATTTCCTGTGTAATTCTCATACATTATGATAATGTTCATTTTTCTTTGAACCACTCTCTGAACCAATCTATGAATCCATTCTATCGTCCACTATCATATATCTATCCAAACCTGCTAAGTTTTCTTACGAATCCATATCTGTTCATACTGCCCAAGACTCTACTTGTGCAATTGTCCATAATGCTGACCCATTTATCACTATACTATCATGAAGTCTTGATTAATCTATCAAACTGTACTTCTGCTAATTGATTGCTCTCAATCTATCTTCTCAAACTATGCAAGCTACTCTAAGGATGGTTCTTTGGTCTGTCACAGCTATCGCATAGACTCCCCTTATCTAATATTCATATTACTTGGGAGTCTCTAAGACGGATGGCTCAGAACAATTCCTGCTCTGATGTGTATTCATCATCATCTTCATTGGTAGATTCATTATCTCTCTGAGCTCTGACTTCTTTATTTCTATATGTGGATTCATATTTCACTACAATGCCCGAAAGTACAATCTCTTGAACCTATTCCTTATTTACCTGTCCTTCCTTTCTTTCAAATATTTTCCAAACCTTTCTGTATCTGACATCTTTCCTTTTCTCTGTAGAATTTTCTTCATCTCGTTTTATTGTCAATCTTGCGATCTCTGGTACCTGGTCTTTGTTCACCTGTTCTTCCTGTTTTCTTATCCATAATTTCTTATATCTGATATCAATATTCTCTTTCATGGAAGTACCGATCATGCTTCTACAATCATTGGCTATGTGTCCATATTTATGACATTTGTAGCACTCAATGTTACCTCCGACCACATATGCACGATCTGTTTGAAAATTTCTTTTATAATCCCTTCAATCTGCAACCTTATGTCCAAAGTTAGTACAATAAAAACAATGACTATAAAATAAATTTTCATACCTGGGAGTGAATGATCTTCTTTGTGGCGTAGTCCTTTTGAATTTTTTCCTTGACTGATCATGATCATGATTGAAGATTCTTTGTGGCTTGAACATGGATGGTATTATTGAAGATGTATCTTCAATAGTTGTCTTAGATTCTGGTTGACCATGATTCCTTCCTTTGAGTACTTCTGCATAACTCATTCTATTTTCTTCATTCTTCTTTTCTAGCAACGTAGAGTGATTCTCTTCATTCTCTACAACTAATGTGGATGTTTATGTCTCTTCAACTTTCTTGTTGAGTTTGACGATTTTGACTCTTAGTGTGACAACGTCTTCTTCAAGATTCTCAACATCTTCTTCTTTCTTCATTATCTGAGTCTTCATGACCTCTTGTGTTCTCGTTGCTTCTTCAAGTTGTATTTTCAATGTAATTATTTATTCTTCCAGTCTTCTCTCTTCTTGACCAAACTCTTCCTCGAGTTGGTTTAAGTCATTGGTTCTTTCCTTGAGATTATCTATCAATATTTTTTCTCTCTTTTCTTCTTCTTCTTTTTGTGTTGTTATGTTGGCTTCTAAACATTTCTTTTGATATTCTAGAGTTTCTTCAATTCTTCTGGTCTCTTTTAGTTGAGCTCTTAAATTCTTGATGACCTGCTGATCTTATTCAAAACCTTGAACACTTTTCTTTTGCTTCATCAATTCTTTCTTGGATGACTTATTTTCTTCTCTTTCTTTCCTTAGATATTTAATTGCACTAATCAATTTTTATCTGTAATCAACTTCTTCTTCATCATACTCTTCCTCTTTTGAATCTGTCTGACATGATGAGCATCTTTCTTCTTGTTATGTATCTGCATCTTCTTTGGCATTTTCTAAATCTGCAATGGGTGAAGAATATATGTCATGTAACTTATCTGAAAGTTCTTTGGCTGATGAACATTTACCAACCTTTTCTCTTACCGGTTTAGGTAATCCTTCCCGGATGAAATCCATTGATATTTTGTTATTCTTCTTCAATTCCTTCTTGGTTGCAGTCTTTGCCCTTTTTGAACTATCATATCATGTAACAACTGATAGCCAAATATAATGTCCCTGTGCCTGTAAAAACACTTCCATCCTTATGCTCGACATATCATACTTAAAACCATTCTAACCATTAAACATTGGTACTCCATTCTCATAATAATCGATGATCTCCTTCCAATGGTTAAAATGTTTCCTGAAGGAACCTCCCTCTGATACCAATTGTTGGATTACTGAGAGGGGGGGTGAATCAGTAATAGAGCAATTTAATCATTTTTAACTATATAATCCAAGTGTTATATCAATGTAGAATTATCATCCAATAACTGTAGAGTAAATAAGCAATGACAAAATGAACAATCATACACATACACAGTACACCAGTGTTTTACATGGAAACCCAAAGTGGGAGAACACCATGAAATGTTTTTTCTTATATGTATTGAAGAATTACATTCATTGGAAGCACCAACTTCCTTTGTTTTCCAGCGACAACTGGAAGGGGGCTCCAACCCCTAGTTTCTCAGGCTACAACCTGAGGGAAGCTCCAACTCCCCAATTCTATGGCTACAACTAGAAGGAGGATACAACCCCCTATGTTCTCCAGCTACAACTGGAAGGTGGCTACAACCACCTGTCCTTTCCCCGTCCAACCGCCCTGATGTATAAGTAGAATGATGGAACCACTGTCACACTATCACTTTGAGATATACTGCTGTAAACTTGTACCAATCAACCTACACCAAACAACTTGTACCGATAATGTGAACCATGCATCAACCTGTACCTCAATCTGTAATCAACCTGTACCATAAACAAGTTCATCAACCATGCACCAACTTGTACCATGAACAAGTGCATCAACCATGCACCAAACCTGTACAAATAACCTGTCACAACAGCTTGTCAAAACAAACTATCACAACAACTTGTCTCATCAATTTTATCAACCAAATAAGATCTACTCACCAAGATCAATCACCAAGACAACTCTCAAAGATGTGCATCAACCAAGTATAACACAACAACTCATAATCATCACCAAGATCAATATGTGCTTCTAATAATACAAATATGCTACATCCTCCATAAACCATGTGTCAACAATACTACTAAAAATTGCCTCCAACCATGTACCAAGTATGTACCAATCATGTATCAACTACTCATCAACTATGACTCATCAATATGTACCAACATCATCAACTATACACCTCATGTATGTGTCAACTCCTCAACTACTTGTCTCAACCATGTACCCGACATGTACCTCAACCAAATTCCCTCATCAATTTCATCATAAAAATATGATTTATAAATCTATAATAGACCTGGTGTATATGATCACATTCCTGCAAACCTTCCTTAAATTTAACAACGAGAGACTAACATTTTCATCAAACTTTTCTTTAGTCTCACATGCCTAGTTTTGGATTAGTCAACAACCCTAAATTGAAATAATCATAAATTTGTACCTTTAATGAATAAAGATATGAAATGGATACACAATGTTCTTCAATGTGTTTTATGAAATTCCTCCAGGTGTCACTACTTGGAACCTCTCAGAAAAAGAGTTATAGCAAGAATGACATACCTTGCTGAATTCTGGCTTATTCTAGAGAGCGACCTTGTAGAGCATGCCCCGAATGTAATATTTGTTGAATAGATCTGAAACAGTTACAAAACATAATACAGACTGTACTCTAACCAAAAAAATTGTTCTTACTTAATTTGGATCTGTTATGAATAAGTTATGATGTTTTTACCGGAAACACCTGTTTTAGACTAGTTTCAGGACTAGCGACAAATCCTATTTTCCACGGAGTGTAACTCCAAAACTACAGCAACCCACAAGTTGAATTTTTTACCGCATATACATGGATATGTTTTCACAATGGCATATCAATTTAAAGGTCTGAATCATTCTATAAAACAAGTTAGTGCGAAAATGGTGAGATGACTTGTAAATAATATACCTTAGAAAGCATCATCAAAATAATTTATCCTTCCTTGAATTTTGGCCTTCTTTTCTTCACCTTCCCTCAGAAATTCCACTTATATGTCCTTTGGTTACCTAATAAACCTATAGGTATTCAGTATTCTTAAGTTTGTCTAAAATGAGAGAGCCTTTACTCTTATTTATACTCTCCAAGTAGCTTCCTTAAAAACATCTTCTAGGTCACTTTGCCCACTTTCCTTATTTTAGGGTTAACCCACTTCTAATTTATCCATTAAATTTATTATTTAAATAATTTATTTTTTATTAAATTTGAATTATAGTACACACATCACTTCACTTTATTATTTACCTTCTAAAATATCTTAAACCACTTTGACTACTTTGACCTTTTGGGGCTTCTAGATGACATAAGAGGGTCCTCCAACTTCGTAAAACCATAACTCTCAAACCGTGAGGAGTTATGTGACATTACACATATCACCAGAAATGGAATGACATGTACTATCCATATAGAATAGTATTACCTAAAAATATATCAAAACTCATACTGTTATCCATCAAACAATCTTGGGTCCATTACCCAAACCTGGGTTCTCCAACTTCTCATGGCCATAACTCTCTAACCATGAGGAGTTATGTGACGTTCCACATACCATCGGAAATGGAATGAAAAGCACTATCCATCTAGGATAGTTTCACTAAAAAATTCACTGACCTTCATCTCATTATTCCACATATAAGCATGGGTTCTCTAACCATACTTCTAGGATAACTCAATCCACAAAGCATCTTCCCATGAGGGATTTCACCATAAGGGGACCACTTTGGAGTTCATCCATTTGTACTTATTATCAACCATGAAAAGACAATAATGAATCATCTTTACATCAAACAAACTTGGGTCCATTACCCAAACCTTTGTGCTACTGGAATTCGCTACCGTACTTTCTCCAAGGGTTGACATCAATCACTAAGGGTTAACATCAATCTACAATATCACTCTCCAATAGTTGACATCAATGAAAACCAACAATCCATAAACATAAGCCAACTGTCTAATAACTCTTGGGAGTATGATCTCATGCATGGCTTGATGCATGTAAAACATTTCCTTTCCATCCTTCTTCCCTTGATATTTCAAGGAATCCTTCTCAGCTTGTGTGAGGGCATTGTATGTTTCCTGATCTGCTAGTTCCACATAACCATTTTCAACTATCTCCCACACATATTGACCCAATAATAATGCCTTCATGGTCAAGGACCATAGATCATAATTTTTACCTGTAAAAGTGGGAGGTTGCAGATTTGAAGTAGAAGCCACAATTTCACCTTACAACAAAGTTTTTTCTCTTTAAAACTGCTCTTGAAACCTATTCTAATAAACATGTTATGATACTAGATCTTAGATCTAGAGCACGCAGACTCACTCAACACGCCACAATTACAAATACTACGCATTGCAATACTTTGTCGTTGAGCACTCAATACTTACTGCACAGTTCCTAGACTACACGGTAGACTGCACGCTGTGATGATAACACTAATAAAACAATTTATTGCGATAAAATCAACACAATGTCATTCTTATCACATAATATGTTATGGACCTAACTGTTGGATTACTGAGAGGGGGGGTGAATCAATAATAGAGAAATATAATCCTTTTTAACCATATAATCCAAGTGTTATATCAATGAAGCATTATCATCCAATAACTGCAGAGTAAATAATCAATGAACAAATGAACAATCATACACATACACATTACACC
>ML795756.1:383385-398607 GCA_009831015.1 Picea engelmannii
AAGTGATACTTGATTGGAATGTGCTTCGTCTTGGAGTGCATCACCGGGTTCTTTGAGATACTGATGGTGCTTGTATTATCACAATAGATTGGAATGGGCTCATCATACTCAACCTGTATATCTGTCAGAGTTTGTTTCATCCAAAGAACCTGTGTACAACATGATGTTGCTGCAATATACTTTGTCTTGGTTGGAGATATGGATATTGATGATTGTTTCTTGCTTAGACATGATACTAAACACTCACCCAAGTAGAATGCTGCTCCATTGGTGCTTCTTGGATCATCAATACAACCGGCCCAATCTAAATCTGTGTAGGCAATAAGTGATAGATCCTTTCCTTTTGGATACCATAATCCAAACTCTTCTGTTCCTTTGAGATATCTGAAAATCCTCTTCACTGCTAATACATGTGATTCCTTTGGTGCTTCTTGAAATCGTGCCACCTGTCCAACTGCCTACATTACATCTAGTATAGATGTTGTCACATATAGTAGGCTGGCAATCATTGAACTTTATTGCCTCTGATCTATAGACTTTGAGTCATCATCTTTACTCAACTTGCAATTGGTTTGCATGGGAGTGGTAACTGGTTTTCAATCTTCCATTCTGAACCTCTTCGACATTTCTCTGATATACTTGGTTTGAGAAATAAAAATTTCTTGGTTACTTTGACGTATCTGAAGTCCTAGAAATAAGGATAGTTCTCCAAGTAATGACATTTCAAATTCATTCTGCATATCTTTTGCAAATTTCTGGTTTAACCTGTCATCATCACTACCAAAAATAATATCATCAACATAAACTTCAATTAATAAAATATTACCTCGACTTACCTTGATGTAGAGGTTGTTGTCTGCACTTCCTTTTCTGAACCCTGCCTGTTGTAGATACTTATCCAATCTAGAGTACCATGCTCTAGGAGCCTGTTTTATACCATACAAGTCCTTCTTTAATTTACACACATAATATGCGTTTTCTGACAACTGAAATCCTTCTAGTTTTTCAATGTAGACTTCTTCTTCAAGTTCCCCATTCAGAAAAGATAATTTTACTTCCATTTGATACATTTTAATATATTTAGAGCATGCATAAGCTAAAAACAAATTTCTTCCATTCTGGCAACTGGGGCAGATGGCTCTTCAAAGTCGATTCCTTCAACCTGTGCATATCCTTTACATACCAATCTAGCTTTATTCCTTGTAACTTGTCCATCTTCATTCAATTTATTCCCGAAGACCCACTTTGTGTCGATCACATTCTTATTCTTTGGTCTTGGAACCAGTTCCCAAGTGTCATTTTTCTCTATTTGATCTAATTCTTCATCCATGGCCTTTTTCCAAAATTCATCCTTGTTGGCTTCTTCAAAATAGCTTGGTTCAATTGTAGATGAGAATGCTAGGTGTGTTTGTTCTAGTGAACGGATTTTTCTTCTAGTCTCAACACCTGCATCTTTGTTTTTGATAATTTGTTCTGAAGGATGATTCTTCTGTACTCATTTACTAGGTGTATTTGGAGGCACTTGCTAAACTTCCTCTTCTGCTTCTGTCGGATTCTCTTCATATTCCTTTTCTACTTCTTTTTCATCTTCTGTTTCTTCTTCTAAGGGTTGTTTCATTGATTCATTTTCTTCTTCCTTTGATTTTGATTTGCCTGTATCATCAATTGTCACGTTAATGCTTTCCACAACTTTGTTCAATCTTACATTGTAACACTTGTATGCTTTCCTTGTACTTGAGTAACCAACAAGTACTCCTTTGTCCACAAGAGTCAAACTTTCTCATTCTACTATCTTCTCTTTTGATATAGCATTTTCTTCCAAAAACTCTTAAGTGATTCACATTTGTTGGTCTTCCTTTACATAGCTCATAAGGAGTTTTGTCAGTGTTGTTTCTGAGCATTACTCTGTTTTGAATGTGAACTATTGTATGCACTGCTTGTGTCCAAAAAAAATCTATCAATTTTGAATCCATTAGGATTGTTCAAGCCATTTCCTGTATTGTCTTGTTATTTCTTTCAACAACTCCATTCTGTTTAGGTGTCCTAGCAACATAGAATTGCCTTTTTATTCCATGGTTGTTGTAGTAGTACATAAATTCCTTTGAGGTGAATTCTCCTCCATTATCAGATCTCAAGCATTTGATTCTTGAATCCATCTCATTTTCAACCATTTCCTTGTAGATATTGAAGTTTTCAAACGCTTCTGACTTGTTCTTGAGAAAACAAACTGCAGTCATTCTTATATAATCATCAACTAATAACATAAATTATCTCTCACCTTTTAATCCCTTTGTTGTAGTTGGTCGAACTAGATTAGTATGCACAATTTCCAGTGGTCTTGTCGTTGAATATTCTTTTGATTTGAACCTGGTATTTGTTTGCTTTCCTTGTTGACAATGCTTGCATAAAGTGTTGGTTGGCTTCGTGATCTGGGGCATTTCTCTGACTGCTTCTCTTTCGCTAAGTTTGACAAGGTTATCAAAATGCATGTGACCCATTCTTTTGTGCCATAGCCAACTTTCATCTTCCTTTCCTAGACAACATTTTTCATTTCCAATTTCACTTAACACATATATGTTCCTTGAAGTTCTTACAGCTGTAGCAATCAATCTCCCTGAAACTTCTATTCTTATCTCACACTTTTGTGAATCGAAAGTGACTTTATGACCTTGGTCACACATTTGACTCACACTTAGAATATTATGTTTTATATCTTCTACTAGTAGAACATTTTATGCATTTTCATTCTTGTTCCCAATTCGGACTGTGCCTTGTCCAATGATTTTGGCTGAATCATCATTTCCGAAGGATACTGATCCATCTCTTTCCTTTTGTAATGTAAGAAACTTGTCTCTATCACTTGTCATGTGTTTTGAACACCCACTATCAACATACCAACCGCGTTTCTTTTGTTTATCTTGTAGAGCAATTGTGCATTCTTCATTGCTATTCTAATCTTGATTTCTTATCCATGTCTTTTTCTGAGGTTCTTGTCTATGACTATTGTTATTCCGTTGAGGTTCTTTATGAGAGACTGTCATTCTGCAATCTTTGGCCATGTGTCCAAAATTGTTACATTTGTAACATTCCACTTCAGTTCTCAAGGATTAAAACCTGTTGTAACTTCTTATATGTGTTTCACTAGGCCTTCTTGAATAACCCCTTTGTGTATGACTCTCAAAGTTGTTATTGTTCATGTTGTTAGATCTGCAATTCACAACTTTATGTCCAAAATTATTACATGCATAACATAAACCAAAAAATATAGTTTGATACCTGGGAGTTGAGGATCTTCTAAAAGGAGGTGCTCTTATGAATACTTCTTCTTCTTGAGTCCTATCTGTTGGTTTTGATTCTGAAGTATGAATATTCTTGGTGGAGGAGTGTCCCTGTAATCTTCCTTGTATATCCTTATATCCCCTTTTATTGTTTTTGCATAGATTTTTGGATATGTTTGTTGCTCTGTTGTTTAGGAGCTTGATCCCTTTTTTGTCTGATTGTATCCAAGTCCGGTCTTGTCAAAATAAGATTTTTTTACTGTTGATAATGTCATCCAAAACTTTTGAGATATTCTACATATTTTTCTTTTGAATATCCTTTCTTAATGTGACAATCTTTGCTTCCAAGTTTCCAATGATCCTGTCATTTTCTTCTAGCTGTTCTTTGAGTGCATCTTCAATTCTTTTATCTTCTTTTATTTCAACCTTGAATTTTTTGATCATTTGTTCTAGTTCTTGAGTGTCTTCTTTATTGTCTAGTTTTGCTTGTAGTTTCTTGTTTTTATTTTTTTCTCTTCTGATAACTTCTATGGCACACATTAATTCTTCTCGAAAGTCAACTTCTGCCTCTTCAATTTCTTCTTCGACTTCTGCATATTATTCTTTGGCTTCTTCATATTCTTCTTCAGAGTCTTCTTTATCAGAGTCTTCTACTGCAATGAATAGAACTCTTTATGTCTCACTGTCACTGACTTCATCTTCATTTGATGATGAGATGTCTTCTTTGGTGCATAAGATTTTCTTGAAAATTTTCTTTGTAGTTCTTTTTCCTTTATATGTTTGTTTGCCTTTTGAGTGACCTTCATCCTTTCTCTAATTCTTATGATGACTTTTGTTAGCAAAATGACCAATACCATCACAATTAAAACAAATTAAAGGAAGCTTACCTTTATACCTACCGTTGGTTCTCTTGTTAAGTCTTTTGACGAAGTTGGCCACTTCTTCATCATCTTCTGAGATGTCACTACTGCTGCTATAATCTTCTTCTTCCTTTTTCTTTTGCTTTGATCTTTTGGGTGCTTTGAAGGCTGCTTATTTTACATCTGGATTTTCATGTTCAGTTCTCATTTCATATGCTTTGAATATTCAATGCAGTTTGTCCATGCTTATTGAGTCTAGATCCGATCTTTCTTCTAGTGTTGATATCTTAAGGTTGAATCTCATAGGAAGAGATCTTAGTACCTTTTGAACAATTACAGATTCTTCGATTTCTTCTCTCAATCCTATGATTGCATTCACTGTTTCATCGACTCATAAGAAGTCGGCTGCAATATCTTCATCTTCCTTCATTTTTATTTGTTCGAACTGACCTCTATAAGTCTGAAGCTTTGCTGCTTTGACTTTTGTATCTCCTTCATAAATATTTTGAAGCTTGTCCCAAATCTCTTTAGCAGATTCACAATGTGCAACTTTGGTGAATATTGTATCACTGAGACCATTCAAAAGTGCATTTGTGGCTTAGGAATTATTCTCACCGAGTTTTACTGCTTTTTCATTTGTTGGTGGAACTGTTGGTGTTGTGTATCCATCTACAAATGATTTCCAAACTTGAAATCCCTGTGCTTGTATATATATCTTCATCCTTATGCTACAAAAAATATACTTTTGTCCATCAAACTGTGGTATTCCATTTTTATATTAGTTGGTACTCTCCATGATCTACCTTTCAGTGGTTAAACTAATTTCTGAAGGAACATGCTCTCATACCAATTGTTGGATTACTAAGAAGGGGGGTGAATCAGTAATAGCATAATTATAATCTTTTTTCTTCACATAATCCAAGTGTTATATCAATATAGAATTATTATCCAATAATGAACAATAATAAATGAAAAATTACACACATACACAGTACACCAGTGTTTTACGTGGAAACCCAAATCGGGAGAAAACCATGAAATGTTTTTTCTTATATGTCTTGAAGAATTACATTCATTGGAAGCACCAAATTCCTTTGTTTTCCAGTTGCAACTGGAAGGAGGCTCCAACCCCCTAGTTTCTCGGGCTACAACTTGAGATAATCTCCAACTCCCCAATTCTCTGGCTACAACCAGAAGGAGGCTACAACCCTTTATGTTCTCTAGCTACAACTGAAAGGTGGCTACATACACCTGTCCTTGCCCCGTCCAACCGCCCTGAAGTAGAAGTAGAATGATGGAACCATTGTCACACTATAACTGTCAGATATACCACTGTAAACCTGTACCAATAAACCTGAACCATACATCAACCTTGCATGAACCTGTACCTCAACCTATAATCCACATGTACCATAAACAAGTGAATCAACCATGCACCAACTTGTACCAAACAACCTGTAATCAACCTGTACCATAAACAAGTGCAACCAACCATGTACCAAGTATGTACCAATCATTTTTCAACTACTCATCAAATATGACTCATCAATATGTACCAACATCATCAACTGTACACCTCATGTATGTGCCAACTCATCAACTACTTGTCTCAACCATGTACCCAACTTGTACCTCAACCAAAAGCCCTCATCAATTTCATCATCCAAATATGATTTGTAACTTTGTAATAGACCTGGTGTATATGATCACATACCTGCAAAACTTCCTTAACTTTAAAAACAAGAGACTAGCATTTTCATCAAACTTTTCTTTAGTCTCACAAGACTAGTTTTGGATTAGTCAACAACCCTAACTTGAAATAATCATAACTTTGTACCTGTAATGAATAAAGATATGAAACTAATACCCAATGTTATTCATTGTATTTTATGAAATTCCTCCAGGTTTCACTACTTGGAACCACTCAAAAAAGGATTTATAGAAAAAATGGCATACCTTGTTGAATGTTGGCTTATTCTAGATAGTGACCTTGTAGAGCATGCCCCACACGAAATGTTTGTTGAATTGATATGAACATGTTGCATAGAATAATATAGACTATATTCTAACCAAAAAATTTGGTATTATGGAATTTGGATCTGTTATGAAGAATTTATGACGTTGTTACCGGAAACACCTGTTTTAGACTAGTTTTAGGACTAGCCACAAACCCTATTTTCCACGGAGTGTAACTCCAAAAATACAATGACCCACAAGATGATTTTTTTACCACAGATACTTGGATATGTTTCCTCAATGGAATATCAATTTAAGGGCCTGAATCATTCTATAAAAAAATTTATTGCAAAAATGGTGAGATGACCTGTAAATAACATACCTTAGAAAGCATCATCAAAAGAATTTATCCTCCCTTGAATTCCGGCCTTCTTTTCTTCACCTTCCCTCAGAAATTCATCTTAGATATCCTTTGGTTACCTCATAAACCTATAGTTATTCAATATGCTCAAGTGTGTCTTAAATGAGAGAGTCTTTCCTCTTATTTATACTCTCCAAGTAGCTTCCTTAAAAACATCTTCTAGGTCACTTTGCCCACTGTCCTTATTTTAGGGTTAACCCACTTCTAATTTATCCATTAAATTTATTATTTAAATAATTTATTTTGCATTCACTTTGAATTATAGTACACTCATCACTTCACTTTATTATTTACCTTCTAAAATCTCCTAAACCACTTTGACTACTTTGACCTTTGGGGGCTTCAAGATGACATATGAGGGTCCAACAACTTCGTAAGGCCATAACTCTCAAACTGTGAGGAGTTATGTGACGTTCCACATACCACCAGAAATGGCATGACATGTACTATCCATATAGAATAGTATTACCTAAAAATATATCAAAAATCATATCGTTATCCATCAAACAAACTTGGGTCCATTACCCAAACCTGGGTTCTCCAACTTCTCATGGCCATAACTCTCTAACCATACTTCTAGGATAACTCAATCCACAAAGTGTCTTCCCATGAGAGATTTCACCATAAGGGGACCATTTTGGATTTTATCCATTTCTACTTATTATCAACCATGACAAGACAATAACGAGTCATCTTTACATCAAACAAACTTGGGTCCATTACCCAAACCTTTGTGCTACCGGGGCTTTCTTCAAGGGTTGACATAAATGACAACCAACCTGTATACGGATCGGCCTAGGCATCCTGAATCCCTCCATGGATAAACCGATCAACTGCCTAACTGCTATAGTGTCATCGAGAATAACACTCGGGAATTGACTCTCTAGTACCTGGGTAGTTGGGTAGTACAGCTAAGGGTATGGTCTAGCCTCCTTAGTTGGTGCCCTAATATATTGGGCTGAGTACTACTATTGGACCCCGCACGTATATCAGAGAGATATAGCACAAGGAAAAACCTTGACTATAGATTCCCTGCAAACCCTAACCATTGGGAACAAAACCACAAAGGAAAATAGAAGATCTTTTGTAGTGCAACCTTGCCGTTTGCATTGGGGTTGCGAAATTACCACATATTTTGTCATGTTAAGAATTTGGGCATTCCACCTCTGCAATATTATTTAGTTCGGAATATAACTCTGCAAGAGTAAAAAAAAATGTCTCGGCCTCGACCACACCATTATTTGAGACCTATCCCACTGGATTCTTCTCTTTGTCCTTATCACAGTAGTACATATCATTTTCAAGCAATGTTTTTTCCTGTGGTCCTGACCCCTCCCCAACACCCTTATTTCATACCCATCTCATTTCTTTCCTTTTCTCACATTGAACACAATCATATATATCATTTTTCACCCTTTTTTATGTGGACCCACTCCCCCTCTTCCATTCCCCTCCTTTCCCCATGGCCAACACTCGCAACCAAGAATTCCTTCAATCCATACAAGATGAATCCAAATAGCACAAGGTGGAAATCCATCAAATGACCTCTAAAATTGCTTCTGCCAAGTCTTTCTTGGACATCCTCGATGCCCACTTTACTGATGTTAAGGGAGATTTGACCTCTGTTAAGAGTGACTTAGCCTCCCTCACCCAATGGCTAAAATAGTCCCTTGGTTCTCCCTACCTTGAACCCCCTTCTCATTCTCAAGGTGAGAACTCCTCCCATAATATGAACCTTCATTCTAACTCCCCTCCTCTTGACCCCCGTCTTCCCTGAGTTGAAGTGAACAAATTTAATGGCTCATATCCCACTGGTTGGGTCACTCAAATGGAACATTATTTATCCCTGCATGGCATTACGGATGATCTGTCCAAACTTCATTATGGTGTCCTCTATTTGGATCTGGAATGCTGACAATGGTGGAAATGGCATAGAAAGACATGTCAAGGATATGTTTCTTTGACACAGTTTGTGGCTGAGCTATATGAACGCTTTGACATTGACACTCACTCTCTAGGCCATTTGTCCAAGTTGAAACAATCTGGCACAGTGGAATACTTTATATCTACCTTTGAACACTTGGATTTCATAATAAAGGGTATGTCCGATGCTTTCTTTAAGGAATGTTTTATCAGTGGCCTCAAAGATGAAATTTGAGCCTAGGTCCTCATGGCTCACCCTCAAACTTGGTTGGAGGCTACTCAACGTGCTAAGGAATCTCAACAGAATGTGTCTTCCCAGACATGAAAACCTTCCTTTATTCCTCACATTCTCCCTACCAAAATAACTCCTCCTCCCACTCCTCTCAATATCCAAAAATTAACTTGGGCTGAAATGGTTGAACGCCAACTAAAGGGCCTTTGTTATAATTGTGATGACAAATATTTTCCGGGGAACAAGTGTAGGGAACAAAATTTCTTTATGGCCATCTCTGAGGATGTTCTTGAAGAAGAGGTATAGAACCCCTGTATTGCAAAATTACCCGAGCCAACTCATAATATTACTCCGCCATCAGATCCACCCGAAGTAGAACCGTTGATTTCATTGAATGCTCTGACTAGCTTCTCTACTGCCCAAACCCTCAAGCTCATTGGTTAGATTAAGAACAGAAAGGTCATCATCTTAATTGACAATGGAAGCACCCATAATTTTATTCATCATTGCATTGCCCAAGAAACCCATTTCCATGTTCATGCAGTGAATAAATTTCAAATCATGATTGCCAATGGAGGTTAAATGAAATGTAGTGGGTGTTGTGAAAATTTATGTCTACAAATTGGGTAGTACAACCTGAAATCTCATATGTTTTATATAGACATGGGTGGTTGCGATATTGTGCTTAGTTCCAAATGGTTACGCACCCTTGGTCCCTTCCTCAAAGATTTTAAGGAATTAACCATGAAATTCCAGTAGAAAGGCCAACTGTACAAGTTCCAAGGAATCACAGTCGGTTCCCCTGAGATCATCAGTTCCCATCAAATGGAAAATATCCTCAAAAAAGGTTATCGTGGCATCATTTCCCAACTCCATGCTATTAAATCCATTGAGCAACCTTTGATGCATCTTGACCTCCAATGTCTCCTCTCCAAACACCAAGCTATTTTTTCCAACCCCTAGGGACTTCCTCCTTCTCGTGGTGTTCATGATCATTCCATTCCTCTCATCCTAGGTAGTCTTTCGCCCAATGTTCACCCTTATCATCATCCATTTTCCCAAAAGAATGAAATTAAGAAAATTGTTCAAGAATTTCTTGCCGTGGGTGTTAATCGCCATAGTACCAGCCCCTATTCCTCTCTGGTGGTTATGGTACTCAAGAAATAAGATACTTTGCGCATGTGTCCAGAATTTCGTGCCCTCAATAAGATCACCATCAAAGAAAAGTTTCCCATCCCTGCCATTGATGATCTCTTGGATGAATTGAGTGGTGCCCAATACTTTACTAAACTTGATCTCTGGTCTGGCTACCACTAGATCCACATGGAAGAAAAAGACATTCCCAAGACTTATTTTCACACTCATGAGGGTCACTGTGAATTCTTGGTCATGCCCTTTGGCATTTGTAATGCCCCATCAACTTTTCAAAGTCTCATGAACCATGTCTTCCATCATTTTTTCTTAGTTTTCTTTGATGATATTCTCATCTATAGTAAAACCTGGACAGACCATCTTACTCATGTGGATAAAGTTCTTCATCTACTCTCTAAGCACCAAATTTTCCTCAAACAATCTAAATGTGCTTTTGGAGCATCAAAAGTCAAGTACCTGGGTCATATTGTTGGCAAAGAAGGTGTCAGGGTGGATCCTAAGACGATTGAAGCTATGCAAGATAGGACTCACCCCAAGACTCTCAAATCCTGCATGGTTTTCTAGGTTTAACATGATATTATCGCAAGTTTGTTAAGAATTATGGCAAGATTGTGACACCTCTCACTACTCTTCTTAAAAATAATTCTTTCATTTGGACTGCAGTAGCTGATCAGAACTTCCAAGCCTTGAAGGAGGCCATGTGCACCACTCCTGTCCTAGTGCCATGTGCACCACTCCTGTCCTAGTGCTTCCTAACTTCACAAAGACCTTTGTCCTGGAATGTGATGCTTATGGGAGAGGAATTGGAGTAGTCCTTATGCAATATGGTCGGCCTTTGGCCTTTACCAACAAAAAATTGTCAGAGTGACATTTGGGACAATTAATCTATGAAAAAGAAATGTTGGCTATTCTGCATGCAATACATCTCTGATGTCCTTATCTATTGGGGAAACGTTTCCAAATTAAGACAGATCATCATAGCCTCAAGTATTTTCTAGAGCAATGTCCTTCCTCCCCGAAGCAACAAAAATGGGTAACTAAATTATATGGATATGATTATGATACCATCTACAAGAAAGGAAAAGAAAATGTGGTTGTTGATGCTCTTTCCCAGAAATATAAAGATGAAGGGTCTCTTTTTTCCCTCTCCTTCATTGTACTAGTGTGGCTCCAAGCGGTTCTCCAGGAATGGCTACAAGATCCCAAAATTTTGTGTTTGATCCAACAATTGCAAGCCAATGCACCAGTTTCCCCATGGTACTCTTGGCACAATGACGAGCTTTGCTACAAAGGTCATATGTATTTAAGTCAACAGTCACAACTTAAATCCACATTACTTTCTGAGCTTCATGGTACACCCTCAGTTGGGCAATCAGGTTTTACCAAAACCTATGAACGGATCAAACGCTCTTTTTTATGGGATGGTATAAAACAAGATGTTCACACTTTTGTGGAAGAATGTGATGTGCGTCAATGCAACAAGGGAGAAATAGTCAAAGCACCTGGCACACTCCAACCACTTCCAATTCCACCCTCTATTTGGAGGGATATCTCTATGGATTTCATTGTTGGCTTACCTAAATCAGACAATAAGTCTGTCATCATGGTGGTAGTTGATCGACTTTCCAAGTATGCTCATTTATGTTCTCTTGAATACCCATTTAACGCCTCCATGGTAGCTCAAATTTTCATGGATCATGTCTTCAAGCTTCATGACATGCCTCATTCTATTGTTTTTGCTAGAGATCCAACTTTCATTGGAAATTTTTGGCAAGAATTGTTCAGGATACAGGGCACCCAGTTGCATCTCTACACCGCCTATCATACCCAGACTGATGGTCAAACAAAAGTTGTCAACAAATGTTTGGAAACATATTTTATGTGTTTTTCATATGAAAGGAAGGATCAATGGGCTGAATGGTTACCTTTAGTTGAATGGTGGTATAACACTCCTTACCATGCAACTATTTGCATGACTCATTTTGAAGAAGTATATGGACATAAGCCACTTTCAGTTATTTCATACATGCCCAGTGTCTCGAAGGTCTAGGCGGATGACCAAACTCTTACAGTTCGCGAGGCTATTCTACGTTCCCTCAAAGAGAATTTGGTCATGGCTCAGAATCGCATGATGAAACAAGTAGATCAAGGTCGCTTTGAACGTCATTTTATTGAAGGGCACCATGTGTTTCTTCAAATCCAACCGTATAAGCAAACTTCACTCAAGGCTGACCATTTTCAGAAACTGGCGCCAAAATTTTATCGTCCTTGTACAGTTCTCAAGCACATGGGATAGGTGGCCTATCAGTTAGCTTCGCCCAATCATTCTAAGATCCATCTTGTTTTTCATGTCTCATGCTTGAAGAAGGTGATTGGAATTAAGTGCCAAACTCAAACTAGTCTTCCTAAGTTGGATGAAGAAGGCTCTATCTCGTTGCAGCCACAAATAGTCTTGGACCAGTGTGAGCGTCATCTTTGTCAATGCACCATGAAGAAAGTGTTAGTTCAGTGGAAAGATACAACTCCAGTCGATGCCACCTGGGAGCTAGCTACCATTCTGCCATTGATTCCTCCACTTTTAGAAAGATCTTCCTCTAGATTGTTATCTTGGTAGATAGATTTAGTATAAATACGAGTCGAGGGCATGGAAATTTTTTTTCTTGATAATTATTGTAATAGAGCTCTGCTCTGCTAGAGGTATAATTTTGGTGTTGTGGTTCCATATAAGAGGCAAGTGAAGATTGTTTCCTATCAATAAAGGTATAATTTTGGTGTTGTGGTTCCATATGATTTGTTGTTCCATTGTGCAATATCTTTATTTTTCGTTTCTATTTCACTATTATTCTCTACAATATTGCTCTTTTCTGCTCATATAATAGATCTAGTAACTTACATAAGCTCACATATATATACTTTCAATGCATAATCAATAACTTATAAACCTTCTTAATCTTGTACCGAAACAACCAGAAAATACATTCAATATATTTGCGTACAACATAACTCAAAAATACTCATACATATATCAAAACACAAATACTTAATATATTACCAACTTAAATACGATTGTTACAAAATACTATGCACAACTTTCACTACGACAACTTCAACAAACTTTTAGAAACATAGCTTGTACTCTCAGAATTCTAGAACAAACTTTTAGAAATAGAGCTTGTGCTCTCAGACTTCTAGAAGCATAGCTTCGTGTATGCCCATCCTACTTATGTACATCCGGTTCACCCATTCTCCATCACCAACGTCATCCATCACCTTCCATGGTCCACTCCCATACACGTTGTTTGCAAATGTACGTTATAGCCCACCCTTTTTGAGCTGACATTTTTAAGCATACGAAGAGGGAAAACATTAACGTCGTCGCTAGGTGGATTAGACGTCCATACACTGCCCAAGATTTGAAACTCGTCGGGCCATCCAAATTTTCAAAATCTGCTAGATGAATTTTTTGAAAAGAAATGGAATGCGAGAGGAAGCTTACAGTTGTTGAGCATTATGCACAATAATTTCACCGGGATTCTGCCTGTCATCATTGGGGATATCCAAGCTTCAGACACTAGAGATTCATTGAGAGTTCATTTTCCACAACATCTTGGACAGAGCTTCAGGGGTCCAGTGCCTCCACATTTGTGCAGAGGAGACAATATTATTAAGTGCCCATCACTGTGGAGGGTGAGGATGCAGAAAAATGATCTTTTGGGTCTCATTCCTGAAGGTTTCAACAGCCTCCCAAATATGATGAGATTCAAATTCATCACAATAGGCTTACCTCAGTCTGTCACCTAGGATTTCTTTTCTCGATCTGCCTTACAACCTGCAAATTTTTTGAAATGAAATGAAATGAAGGAGGTAGGAATACTACCTTTGGGTATCACAATGAGAAACTATGAGCACAATGGAAAGTCACAGGAGAGAGTATGTATTTACTCAAGTATCTCGAAAACAATTCTGAAGAACCTAAACTTTTTCCCAAACGACTGAGCGATGAATTAAAAAATGGAGAAATGACACAGTCGACAGTGAGGCCACAAGGGCTCACAGAAGTGAGACTCCGATCACACAATCTCTATATCAATTTGATAAATTTCATACATATTTATAGGCTAGGATAGCCTCTAATAGCGTCCTGAATTTGTGGATTGGAAAACCACTTAAACACAAATCTTGTGTACAACAAAAATCTCTTATAACAATTTTCTAAGTATAGCATTTCACCATTATTCTCTAACACTCCCCCTTAATGGAGAAATGGATTTAATACAATGTCAATACATAACATGTATGTCAGTCTTAGTCTCGGGTAGGCTTACAAACATTACAAAGGACAATTCAAACAAAACTTTAAAATTTGTTTCAACTCCATGTATGAGTGAGTTTTTCTCTTCCTCCTTTTCCAGATTCTGAAACCTCTATGCATTTTCAATTTAAGTCTTCCTCTTTTGTTGAAAATTCCATGTTTCATCTTCTTGTTGGTGTTTGTCATCAATCTGAGAATTATTTCAGATTGTCCATGCTGGTCCTCTTCAACTTTTTCTTCGAAAATTTGTTTGTATGGGAACTGCCGCCACATACCATTCTTTGTGATTTGCTCTTCACAATTGATATTTTGATCATCAATTTGTTGCAACATAAGTTCATAATATAACTTGATTTCTTCAAAGCTCCACTTCATAAAAATTTCTTCAATTTCAACATCTTCTTCTTCAATATCCATTGTGTTTTCATCATAAATTGACTCAATTTTTGTATCTGTAATGCAGTCTTCTTCTTCATCAATGACTATGCAGTCTTCAGTAAGTTGTGGCTTTTCAAGCCATTCTTCAAGAAACTTCAAATCTTCTTCAAAATATTTTGGCACTTCATATGGGTGCTCTTCTTCATTGTTGTCTGTTTCTGTCGGTGCTTCCACCTCTGTTGTTGCAGTTTCAGTATTGACGTTGTCTACAACATCATCTAACACATGATTTTCAATTTCCTCTACAACATTCATTATTTCAAGTAGGTGTCCTCTTACATTTAGCAAATTATCAATATGTTGTATTTCCTGCTTAATCTTCAACCAATCTTCATTTGACATGTTCTCCTCATCATATATTACATCAATGACAATTTCTTCACTGCAATCATCATTATCCACATGAAACTGACCACAATGGGGTTCAACATCTTCTACAGGTTCACCATTAACTTCACAAGTTACCTCATAAGAAGATGCACTCTTTTTCATTTCTAGAATATCCCATAACATTTTTGTATTGTCTATATGACCAAATTCATATAAAATAGGCGACAAAATACTTGTATCCAGTGTTGAATTGATAAGATATAAAGTTATTTTATCTTTTCTCTTATCATGGGAATTGACCAAACCATCTTGAACAAATT
>ML795757.1:23108-38026 GCA_009831015.1 Picea engelmannii
GGATGTGGGAAAAATTCTCCATCATTTCGTCCCTCTGTCGCGTGAGAGCTTGCTCAAGCAACAGACTGATAGGATCGTCTGCTCCGTCGATTTTATTTTCTTCCGCCATTGAGGGTTTCTTGGGTGTGCAAGAGCGATTGTCTTCCAGAGAGACAAGCTCGAGACCCAACTTGCTATACTCGGATCTCGTCGGGGACATGCACTGAAAAAAACGATCAAGAGCAGCCTGCTCTGATACAACTGATCCGGATTATTTTCGGCACGAAATGAGAGCGGAGATATAATAAGGAAATGCACAGAGATATCACGTATATCTAGTAATATATCAGAGATGCAACCATAAACACAAAGATACAGTAATACACGATTTCTATTAATGAAATAAATGTACAGAGACTGTAAAAGTACAGAGTGAAATACTTGCTAGAATGGTGGCAGCTTATCTCTGAGAAGAGATGTGACGGCTACTCGCATTCGCAAGAAGATGATTACAATGAGGCTCACGAGGCATTTTTACAATAGACGGGAATGCCAAAAGTCCAAGACATCCAAAAACCTAACCCTAGGAGATGAAGCGCCAAAATTCATGTGGGCCCCGTTTGGGTAAGTTGGTGCATCAACTTCCCGGGGTCGTAACTTTTGCATACGATCTCCGTTTTAGGAGTGTGATAGATCGTTGGAAAGGTATCATCGAGGAGATTCATTTTGGGGGCTCAATCATGCCTTCGGCCATCATTGAGAACCTCGATCTCAAAAAAAACTTCATTTAGGCCCTCAAAATGGCCCCGGAAGTGAAAACCTGCTAAAAATAGTAAATTGCCAAAATGGCCAGAAAATTGTTTTGAGCCATTTGGAAAATGTGGGTGGCCCCCGATATCCACCTGGATCAGCTACAATACCAATTTAGTACCAATATCCACGTGGAAATATACCGCGCGAGGTTAGAATATATACGCTCAAAGTTTCATTGCTCAACTCGATTGGCTTATTCCAACTGTTACCCAAGAACTCGTTCACAGAAATGGCATTCTGTCCATACATGAGGGGAGATACTTAGTAACCCCCTATCCACCATTTCAGGATTTTCTCTCTAGGGAGAATGAATCCTCCAATCATGAATATAAGTAGAAGAGATATAAAGCCTCCCATATTAGCTAAGATCATTATCCTGAAATCTCCTGCCCTAAGACGGAACAGGGACGATGCCATCTGATGAATGAGGAAGATAACAAGGAATTGTCGAAAGAACCTGCTAGAAGAATGGCGCTTGAATTCCCCATCAGATAGGCGAGCATGCTGCATATGACAAATAACCAATGCATTAAGTTCTTTCTTTTTCCAGGAGTATGGTCAGCGCCCATGGTAATGCGATCGATACGATTTGATTGCCCATTCCATGGCATTTTCTGGCCTACGATATCAACCATTGAATGAGAAATTCTGAAGTCTCCTTTACCACAAACACTGGCACTGTCAAGAGGAAGAGAGAGAGAGTCTCGCAGGAGAGTATCTCGACAGGAGGGCTGCTCGTTTCATCCTAAGGCATCTCATCTACACTTCGCCTTGCCCTCCACGTTTTGCACCATTAATGATGGTCACCAAGTAAATGATAACGCCCTCATTTATGATAGAATGGTAACTCTCACATGTCTGCACCATCACTAACGATTACAAGGTAAATGACCCTATTTTTGTCGATGCAACGAGCGTTACAATCACTGCTGTATAATATGAATACTATGCGGCATCAATCCTTTAAGGTTACATAGTTTGGACAACCACTCCGGAGTAACGCTCAGGTTTTCGTTTTCTCTGAACGAACATTCGAGAGGCCGCACGATAGACTTTGGAAAATTTAAAACACGAGCCATCAACTTTAGAACCACTGCACCACTTGATTATAATTAGGAGAGCAAGATAACCAAAGAGGTTGTTCAAAAAGATCATCGGTGGCACAAATTGATACCAAATATTAAGTGAATTGGCAAAGAACTTTGCATTGAAATAACTCAGAACAATCCCCAAATTCATTTGAGCAACACCCAACACGATGGACATCTTCATTTTTAATGAATTTAGAAATGGCAATTATGTTCGGCTACCACGCTAGATAGGATCAATGCCAAATGGATATGGTTCACGGTACTTGATCATCCTGTCTTTAGAAGCATCACTGCAGGAAAATTGGTTATTGTTTTTTGATATGTTTACATTTTCTCTAGATATGAGGTCATATTTTATATGCAATTCAGCTTGCAAGGCATCTGAGAAAATCCTATATTGAGATAATAAAGAATAAGTGTGACTATTGTTATCATCTTCGTTAAAATATGAATTAAAACTTAAGGATTTCTCATATTCTTCTTGAGTGATATGTACATAAGAAAATTCACCTTCCATCATATTTTATTTCCTCATTGATATCTTCAAATTCTTCTTCCACAAAATTATCCACCAAATTTTCATTTTTTATTGGTTCTTGTATTAGTTTATCCTCCTTTATTCTTTCTCTCTACAAAACTTGAGGAGGGTTGAAAGGAATTCTAAACTGATTTGGATTTCTATTTTTAGGCCTTCTTCTCTCAATTTCCATTCTAGCCAATTTATTTGATAAATCTTTAATGATTCTTGACATTTCTTCAATTTTATCCTATTGAATTTTATTTGTACCTAATGTACCAACTTGTTCTTTTTGTTTTATTTTCTCCCTTTCCCCTGATTCACTTCTAATTATAGATTTTCTTGAATCAATCATATTAGATTCAATTTCTACAACATCATCTTGCATACCAGTTAAACTAGTATATCTTCTCTCGCTAAGTAGCAAGGAAAAATCTAGGTTAAAAGAGCCAACAAAAGTAGCTTTTGTAGCTGGTTGTGAAGGCTTGACATCTGTAGGGATTTTAATATAGAGTTTGTTAAATATTTTGATGAAATATGGGCCAGATTCATTTTGTTTCTTTTTCAAACTCCCAAACTTAGTTAAGAAATACAAATGATCTTTATTTTCACCCCACTGTCTAAGGAAAGTAGATTCTAGTGCATCCCAAGATTCAATGGAATTAGTAGGTAACCCCTTAAACCATGTCCTCACCTCTCCTTGAAAATTTTGAACAAATATCCTCATATATACATATTCATGATCAAGTCCTTGATTATCTATGAAATAATAAAAGGATAATAAATGTTACAGGGCTGTGATCTCATATTCCCTATTAAATTTAGGCAATAGATTTAAATAATTGTCAGGAAAATAGTGTAAATTTCCAGGAAAATTCAAAGGGGCATATCTAGTAGCTTCTTTATTAAAAACCCTTGGTGGGGGTGGGGGAGGAGGTGGTTTTTGTGGTTGTTATTGAGGGATATTTCCTGCCATGACTAGATGATCTATTAACAATTGTGAATTCTCATGAGTGAGTGGATTAAAGAATACTTTAAATTCTTCCTCTCCTAGAGGATCTTACAAAATAGATAATTGAGGAATTTCTAAATCTTCCTTTTTAGGGTATAAGAAAGGAAACCTAGGAGATGTAATAGGAGAATTCTCAAGAGATTCATTTGGAGAAACGTTGGGAGAATTTCCAGTAGGATATATCTGGGAGATCATAGGAGAATCTTTAAGGGAAAGCTCAATATATTGTCTAGGGAAGAATTCAATTGAATCAATTATGGTAACTGATAAAGGTGGTTTTGAATAATTTGGAAGGGTCTCTTTAGGAGATGATGGAAGAGGATTTTAAGGGAACTAGAAGAAACACATTTTCAAGGATATATTATAACAATAAAATATTTTCCCTTTGATTTAGGGTCTGTGGAAGAAGAAGTTTTAGTAGCAGAAGGTACAGTAGAAGGTGTTATAGGTCTTTGTCTAGGATTTATCTTAGACAAAAGTTTTTTTGGGTCTGCTACTGGTGTTTTTTTTTGGGTTTGGTTTAGCCCTAGTGTCTTTCCTTCCTAATGCTAGGATTGAAAATGTGGACTCGTCGGGTTAAATATTTTATCCTTCCTAACTCTTGTTCACCAACAAAGAGTAGGTTTTCTTGATTTTCCTTCCCACCTGCTATCGTCACCTGGGACATGCATTGATTTTTGGGGGGTATTGTGTAATTATACTAACCGTAGGTTGGGGGGGATGCAATTAATGGTCGCATGACATATAATAACTCCTTTGCCTCTGGTTGAGTTTCATATCTCCCCTCCCTTTCATTAATGATTGAGCACACAAGGGATCACAAATCGATTGTGGACCATTGATTTGAAAGATTAGTTGTTGTTGGCCCTTGGTTATGGAAGAAAGTGAAGATTAAGGAATAAAGGCGAAATACGAACTACGCGGAAGACACATTGACTGATATTGGGTTGAATTGGTTAAAGAAGAAGAAAAGAAGGAGAGAAGTAAGGGAAAGCTACCTATTGAACGAGAAGATCGAGGATGACATATCAGAAAGGAAGATAGATCATGGAAAACTCAACAAGAGAAATAATACATCAACGAGTGATTTGAAGCACCTCGTAGGAAAGAAGGAACGACAAGATGGCAAAGCCGTGAAAACGTGGGTCAAGTTGACCTAGGTTTTTAGATCTAGGGTTTTTGACATCTAGACGTTTGTCATTGCAATGTATAAATAAATGGTCTAGAGGACTTGGGACGTGTTGTTCATTGTTGGTGATTGTTCGTCATTATTGTGGATAATCATTGTTGTTGATACTATTGTGTGTTGAGCAAGAGAGAGAAGCATTGCATGTGAGAGCATTCTGTATTGTAAAGATCTTCAATTGAGTGTAAAGATCAACCCTGGACCTAGGTGCGCAGGGAGGGGAGATAGAGAAGAGAGAAAGAGAGAGAGAGATCTACAAGCTAAGAGTGCAGATATAACTATATGTTTTCACATAATATATCAAGAAACCCAGTTATGTGGACGTATCCCTAGGGAGAGGGTGAACCACATATATCTTGTTGTTTTGTGTGATTGTTGCATTCTTTTTCTTTCTGTTATTTTGTTATTGCATCATTGTGTTAGATATGAGATATAGCTCACATAGTAGGTCTAAGGGAGATAAAGAATAACTAGATCTCTGTGTGTTGTTCTGTTGAATCCACTTACATTTCCTCTGGTTGTAGACACCTGTGTCATGCAACTCCCTATTTCTAGTTCAGGTGAGACTGTGTCTACTTCACAGGTGTTCCCGAAAGGGCCAGTAGTTAGGGCTTGTTGGTGCACTATTATATTTGAACCCTGGGTCTGCCCTTGTGCCAAGAAATGGTTCTGTTGCTGAGACTGGGATCTTCTTGAGGGAATGTCAAGGTGGTTTCCATCAAAGACATAGATTCAGAAGTGGATAGAAGAACAAGAGAGATAATTCACCAAAGCTCAGAACAAGAACCCTAGCTTGAGTACAGAGGATTGGTTGGGAAGGTATATCCTTACTAATATACACAAGATTTTGTTTGGAGGAATTAATAAATAACTATATGAATGGTTAGCTAGACTAGTAGATACCTAGTTTGAGATCAAATTTAGACAACCTATGGTTTGGATGTCGACGGTGATCACGAAGGTCAAGAGAGTTGATAACTCCATGTCAAGAGAAGTAGACCACTTTTTTGATAGCATTATTTGAGGGTACATTACCGAGTTTTCTATTGACATAGTAGAGTCATATAGCCAAGCATAGAGGTATTTCTTTAAAGGACCTAGAGGAATTGTTTTACACTTTTTGAAGTTGAATATAAAGATTCTATTGCATGAGAAGAACATATTGAAGATACATTAATTGGTTGAAGAGATAATGTTCAAAAACTCAGACAACAACAATGACACATAAGTGGGACATACGCGCAGTGGGAGAACCTTCAGAGATATTCCTCTAGTAAACCTGTTTGAGTAGAACCACAAACCACTAGCACAGGATGAAGGATTCTACAATGGAGAAGAAGAAGAGTTATTGAACGAGGAACAGTTAGGATCTGCTGGAGCAGAGGAAAAGAAAACCGAAGAACCTCACCGAGAAGAGTCAGAGACTTCAGGAACTACGCTGACTGTCGAAGTAAGTACTATTACTCCTCCTATTGTTTTAGCAGCATTAAGTAACTAGAGTAGTCAGAGTTACTAGAGCACTCATAGTACTGTTACCAACATTTCAGTACATACACAGTCAAGAAACCTAGGAAGATGTATGGAAGATGAAATGAGGCTACCTATATTTAGAGGAGATGGATTTGAAGATCTTGATCAACATTTGCTCTTATGCGAGGCTATATGGAGTATTAAGGAAGTCAATGATGAAGAAGTAAAGAGATCTCAGTTTAGTATTACCTTGAGAGACTATGCATTGAGATGGTACATGAATTTTGTTAACAGAGTTACACAACCTAAATCCCTGAACGAGATCAAGACTGCGTTGAGTGTAGAATTCAAGAAACCCACGTCGGAGTCACAATGCATTACAGAACCGAAAGAAATCAAGAAGAAAGTAGCTAAACTTGTTTAGGAGTTTGATTAGAGGTTTAATACCTTAACAAGCCGATTGAGTTTTCAGATCCTAGATGAGTAGAACAAGGAATGATTCATTGTTTCCCTCTTACCACACATAAGAGTTCCTCTGATGCAATAGAAGGTTGCTTCACAGGCTGAGGCATTGGAGATATCCATGAAACTAGAGTCATCCCCTATGGGAGAATCCAGCTTAGTTATGAGCCAAATTTTTATTCAGCTAACTAGCTTATCTCTGTAGGTTGAAGATATGAAGAAATACAAGGGAAAAGATAAAAGAGACGAGATCTGGTGTATCGGATGAAAATCAGAAATCCACGATAAGGATAATTGTCCCCTATCTCATGAGTACTTGGCCTCTGGGGCTTCGAGCCCTTTGAAGCAGGTTACTCTACCCTGGTGCAAGGTATGTAGAAATAGACATCGCCCTGGTGAATGCTATTACATGTAAAAATATGTCTAGACACCTACAAACCTTTACTGCACATTCTGTAAATATGTGGGTCACGATGAGAAAGACTGTAGGTATTATGACCTCTTGCATGAAATATCAAGAGATACATATAGGATTCAAGGCGAAGTATAGAAGGAAGGAAATTCTATGCAGTTTAACTCACCAGGAAGAGGAAACTTCAACCATCTTAGTGGATTCAGAGGAAGAGGACGAGGAGGAGGCATGGGTCAAGGTCTAGGTCAAATCATTTTTTATAACTGCACACATCCAGGTCACTTGTCAAGGGATTGTCAGAACCCTTGTACCACTTGCAACTACTGCAACTCATTTGAACATGTCATTGAAGACTTCCCTGTGATGTTAGCCAAGCTTCATGAGAGATGAGGAGGAAACCAAAAAGTACAACTAATATCAACAGAACCTCGCAGATAGGATCCCAGAGTCGCTGTTATCACTAGAGGAGGCACTTTTATAAGATAAGTCAAAGTGACCCCAGAAAAGACTACAAAAGATTCAAGGGTCAGAAGAGCTACAGAGAAGACACAAGTGTTTGATCCAAGGGAATACAAACAGACATTTGAATAGGAAAGAAAATAATTTTGAAGAGATCAGTATTCTTCATCAAAGACACAACTAGAAGTGAGAGAATTTGGAATGGATTTGGAATTTGATCAGTCGACATCACCTGGAGAAGGAAAAGAGGTAAGGAAGCTTATGGAATTCTTATATACTTGCATTAATATGATTAAGGATGAAAGAGTTGTACAAAAACTACAAAATTTAATTAGACAATATGATATAGGTAGGATAGCTCCTCTGCTGAATAAAGCAGTACATCAAGTATCCAAAAAGAGAAGGAAAAATAATGAATTACAACTTAATGCTCAAATTAAAGATTATGACATAGATTATGTGGTCCTTGACTTAGGGTTAGAAGTCAATGTTATGGTGAAGCAGACTTGGGAACTGATGGGAAAACCTAAGTTAATTTATTCCCCTATCAGGCTTAGGATGGCTAATCAGTAGGCAGTAAGTCCCTTTGGGAGACTGGAACATGTCCCTATGGACATCGATGGGGTAAGGACATTTGCATATTTTGAGGTGATTGAGATAGTTGATGATAACCGTCCTTATCTTGCACTGTTAGGAATTGATTGGGCTTTCAACAATTCCAATATTGTTGAATTAAAGAAAAGAAGAATGACATTCGAAGGTGATGGCCTTAGGGTCATTGCACCTCTGGATCCTGATGAAGGTCACATATACATAGAACCCATCAGAGAAGAAGTCTGTGCTTATGAACTAGAAAACATATATAAATTGATAGCAAGACAACATGATTACATTAATCCTACAGTAGATGGGAACTTAAGCTGGCGAAGTGACAATGCATGCTCATTAGATTCATAAGAAGAACTAGAGAACTGGTAGAACAAAAAGTATGAAGTTTCTACAAGAAGGTGTGCTAGATTGACTAGGAAAGTTCGCTAGATTAGCACATAAACAAACAATCTACCCACATTTGATGGTTTAAATCATTTAGAAACATTCTTATCAAACTTTGAAGAAATTGTACCAGTACAACAACGATTATTGGCACTAGATGAAGCTTTAAAAGAAACGCCAACAAGATGGTGGGGAACACATAAGAAGAACATCACGAATTGGGTGCAATGTCGCATTTTGATGACAATGCACTTTTCAAAACAAACCGAAGGATGTGAATTTAGATACATAGGTCAAATATTTCTGAAGAGCCATGTGAAAAGTTGTGAGGAGGCTTGGAGCAACATCCCTCAAGAGAAGTGGATGCATAAATTCATCAACAATTTGGACACAACGCCTATTAATTGGTATCTTCAAGAAGAACTGAGCCTCACCACTTCAGACTGGTATGGTATGACTCAAAAATTTATAGCTACATTTTTATTTGAAAGTCAATACCCCTCAGTAGATCAAGCTTTACAGATTGTAATATAGAAAGTCTTTGAGGAGGCACCTAACCTCCCTTTGGAGCAAGAAGAAGGTGAATGGACTCCATCGCTTTAGAAATTGCAAGGTTGTTCTAATATCCATTTTGATGAAGATGATGATCCTAGGAATGTGAACATCATAAAGACAAAAGGACAACGAGACGCAGAAGGACCTATATTCGAACTACCTTTTATTGGACAACCAATCAAAATCAAGAAAGTTAATATTGGAACAGAGAAAGCACCTAAGCTCACAAACATTGGATATTATTGGGATGATGCCACTATTGGCAAGATCACAGAACTACTGCATGAGTATCAAGACTTGTTTCCAACTAAGTTTATTGACATGAAGGGCATTAAAGGACCCATGGGGGAGATGAATATCCCCTTGAAACCATATGCAAGGACAGTAAAGCAAAGACCTTACAGAATGAATCCCAAATATAAGCAGAAAGTCAAGATTGAATTAGAAAGAATGTTGGAAGCAGGAATCATAAGACCTATTGAAGAGTCAGAATGGATTAGCCCTATGGTGGTCCAAGAGAGATAAAAATCTATGTAGACTTGAGGAAACTGAATGATACATGTCTACATGATCCATTCCCTACACCATTTACTGATGAAGTGTTGGATAATGTGGGAGGATAGGAAGTTTACTCCTTCATCGATGGATTTTCAGGTTATCACCATATCAAGATTGCTAAGGAAGATCACCATAAGACCACATTTCAAATAGAATGAAGATCCTACAAGTACACAGTGATGCATTTTGGACTGAAGAATGCACCAACCATATTTTCTAGGGTGGTGGTCGAATAATTCAAGGACTTCTTACATAAATTTATGGAAGCATATTTTGATGATTGGACTATTTTTAGCTTATTGAAAAATCATTTTGAATGTTTAAGACTGATGTTGGATAAGTGCAGGCAATGTCAGATTGACCTAAACATAAAGAAGTGCATCTTATTTTGACCCTTTGGAGTGCTTCTAGGTCATATTGTGTGTAAGCAGGGGTTGCTGGTAGATCCCTCCAATATTTCCATCATCATTGATCTACCTCCTCTTACTTTGGTTAGACAGATGTGCACTATGCTGGGACATACTAGATACTAAAGGCAGTTTATCAAGGGCTATGCACAAATAATTTCACCTATGGAGAAGTAATTAAATAAATATTTTCAGTTTCAATGGTTTGAGGAATGTCAACGGAGCTTCAACACACTGAAATAGAAAATGGTCATTGCGCCCATTCTGATTTTCCTAGATTGGAGTAAGTAATTCCATGTGCATGTTGATGCGTCATCTATTGCATTAGGAGAAGTGTTAGCACAACAAGGGGTAGGAGATATTGACCATCCATTATCCTTTTATAGAAGGAAGCTATCTACAACTGATATAAATTACACTACCACCGAATGAGAAGGTTTAGCCATGGTATATGCGCTGTAGAAATTTCGACACTACTTGTTGGGAGGACATTTCAAGATGTTCATTGATCACTCTGCATTGAAATACTTAGTCAACAAGCTAGTGTTGGGGGGAAGAATATGCAGATGGATTTTTTTATTCCAGGAATATGATTTTGAAATTGTGGTCAAGCCAGGGAAAATGAATAAGGGACCTGATCACTTGTCTAGGTTAGAGCATGGAGAGGATCCTACTAGTCTGGAGGATACAATTCCAAATGCACAGTTGCTGGCCATCAGAAAATTTGATGATGACTTAACCGAGATATTTCATTTCTTATCAATAGTAATGGCACCTCACGAATATACAATTATCCAGAAGAAGCAGCTGGTAGTTCGCGCTGCAGATTTTTCACTTATAGTTGGACAACTTTATAAGATGGGACCTGATGAGATCCCAAGGAGATGCATTATGGAGGCAAAAAGACCATTGATTCTAGCAGAAGAACATGAAGGCATTGCATGAGGACACTATGTAAGGAAACCAACAATGCAGAAGGTTCTTAGAGCTAGCCTCTGGTGGCCAACTTTGCACAAAGATGCTAAGGAATACTACAGAGCCTGCAATGTATGCCAAAGAGTTGGGAAACCCTCTAGAAGAGATGAGATGCCTTTAGCACCTCAACTAAGTTTGTAGGAATTTGAGAAATGTGTAATTGATATCGTAGGACCTATCAACCCACCAAGAAATCACACAGGAGTGAGATACATCATCACTGCGACAAAGTATTTGACCATATGGGCATAAGAAAGAGAATTCAAGGATTGTAGTGCAACTACAACTGCGCGATTCATATTTGATGATATCATAACCAGATTTGGATGCCCAAAGATCCTTGTAAGTGATCAAGGTACACATTTTATTAATAAAACTATTGAATACTTGACTCAGTAATTCAAAGTCCACCATCAGAAGAGAACACCATACCATCCGCAAGCCAATGGTACAGTCGAAGATTTCAATAAGATCTTGGAGACATCACTGACGAAGATTTGTAGTGTGAACATGGATGATTGAGATTTGAGAGTACCAACAATATTATGGGCCTATATAACCACTTGAAAAAATATGACAATGCAGAGTCCCTTTAAGTTGGTTTGTGGTCTCGAAGCCGTGGTACTTATGAAATATTTAGTTTCTAGCTTAATAATTGCAACATTTACATGTATGGATGACACAGGCGCTATGCAAGATAGAATTGTGCACTTGGTAGAACTCGAAGAAGACAGATTCGTTGCAGGATTTCACCAATAGGTATGGAAGGAATGAGAAAAGGCCTACCATGAAAGACACATAAAAAAAAAATCCTTTAAGCAAGGAGATTTGGTATTGGTATATGACAACAAGTTCATGAAGCATCCAGGGAAGTTTAGGACACATTGGCTTGGGAAATATGAGGTTTCCTATGTTACAAAAGGAGGAGATGTGCAGTTGAAGACTTTGAAGGGAGAATGGAAGGAAGGTTGGTAAATGGGAGCTGATTGAAATTGTACTATGACAACCAGCTACCTCGTAGCTCTCAATAAAAGCATAAGAAGAAGGGTCTAGGTACCAGGTGCAGTTGAAACTGGGTAACAGACACAAAAAATATAGTTTGCACAAGGAAGGGAGGAACAAAATAGAGAGCACAGGCTGCTCTGCGCAGCCTGAACCCAAAGAGAAACAAAAGGTTTAGACCTCCAGTGCCTCAGGATGAATCACAAGTGAGTGTTGGGGGCCTGTTGGCCCTTGGTTATGGAAGAAAGCAAAGATTAAGGAAGAAAGGTGAAATACGAACTACGCGGAAGACACATTGACTGATATTGGGTCGAAGTGGTTAAAGAAGAAGAAAAGAAGGAGTGAAGTAAGGGAAGGCTACCCATTAAACAAGAATATCAAGGATGACAGATCAGAAAGGAAGATAGATCATGGACAACTCATCAAGAGGAAGAAGATTTCAATGTGTTCTTTGGAGCACCTCGCGGGAAAGAAGGAATGACAGGCTGGCGAAGCCCTGAAAACGTGAGTCAAGTTGACTTAGGGTTTTGGTATCTAGGGTTTTTGACACCTAGACATTTGTCATTTTAATGTATAAATAAAAGGTCTAGAGGACCTGGGAGGGTTTTTTCATTGTTGGTGATTGATCATCATTATTGTGGATAATCATTGTTGTTGATACTATTGTGTGTTGAGCAAGAGAGAGAAGTGTTGCGCGTGAGGGAATTCTGTATTGTAAAGATCTTCAGTTGGGTTTGAAGATCAACCCTACAACTGGGTGCATAGGGAGGGGAGATAGAGAAGAGAGAAAAAGAGAGAGAGAGATCTAGAAGCTAAGAGTGCAGATAGAACTGTATGTTTTCACATAATATCTCAATAAACGCATTTCTATGGACGTAGCCCTAGGGAAAGGGTGAACCACATATATGTTGTTGTTTTGTGTGATTGATATTGCATTGTTTTGATTTCTGTTATTTTTTTATTGCATCATTGTGTTATATCTGAGATATATCTCATATCTCACACAATAGGTCTAAGGGAGATAAAGAATAACTAGATCTCTGTGTGTTGTTCCCTTGAATCCACTTGCATTTCCTCTGGTTGTAGACACATGTATCGTGCAACCCCCTATTGCTACTTCGGGTGAGACTGCATCTTCTTCGTAGGTGTTTCCAAAAGGGCCAATAGTTAGGGCTTGTTAGTGTGCTGTTAGATTTGAACCCTGGGTTTGCCCCTGTGCCAACAGGCGTGTGATCATTTATGTGAAGAAACATGTATTTTATTAATATAAAGCATATAATATATAATAAAAGTATTGTTAAATTTTTAATTAAAATAATGTACCAAGGCAAGTGTTTCTTTTCCTTAGGTGCCTAAGCGGAGAAATTGCCGAAAATGGGTCTTAGTCAAATTAATTTGTGAGATGCAAATTAAAAGATAACTTTATTATTAAAGTGAGGGTGAGTGAAGAGACACCAAATCTCAGCCACCCATCTAATCTAATCTCAGCTGTTAGATTAGAAAACTCCTCACCTTCCCTCATGAGGTTGATTAAGGCAAATGGGCGCATCCGTTCAAGGAGTTGAAGAAATCTTGGTGAGAGGCCAAGAGATTTTTGGTGAGATGCAAAGAACAGGAAAGAAGTTGATGCAGCAGCAGTCTTGTTGAGAGAAAAAGAGAGGAGCTGAAGCATTCTTGTTGAGAGAACAGGAGAGAGCAAGAGAGAGGTCGAGCTGGAGAAAAGAGACAGCAGTAGCAATTTCTGGGAGCACTGACATGCATTCCAAGGTTTCCGAATAGCATTGAGTGGCACAGAAATTGAATCTTAGCAGAGTTTTGGCACAAATTTCGTGACAGTCCATACAACATTAATTGTCATACTGTTGTACGAATTTTTGGTTCAAAAATTGAGGAGCAAAGCTACAGGAATGTCCAAATAAGTTTGTGTAAATATCTGAAGATGAAAATGCTGTAAAAGAATTTCTCAGAAGCTCATAAATAATACAAATCCCTCTCTAACTGGTTTTCCCCTTGTGGGTTTTTCCAGGGTCGAAGTTAGACCAAAAATATTTGTTTCTAATCTTTTCTGAGTTTTGCATATTGCTGATATTTTATTTCTGCGTTGAAAACGATGTTCATAATCCTCATGTTTCAGTTCTGGAATTTATTTTCAGTTCTGAAATTTATTTTCTATTCTGAAATTTATTTTCTGTTAAGTTTTTTAGATGCTGAAACACAACTGTAGTTTATGCTGAAACACCAGGCTGTAGCATAAGCTGAAACACCAGGCTGAGTATATACTGGAACACTAGGCTGAGTATATGCTGGAACACCAGGCTGAGTATATGTTGAAACACAGTGCTGAGCAGATGCTGAAACACTAGGCTGTAGCATATGCTGATGCTGAAACACCGCTGTGAGGAGATGCTGAAACACCAGGCTGTAGCATATGCTGATGCTGAAACACCACTGTGAGCAGATGTTGAAACACCAGGTTGTAACATATGCTGATGCTGAAACACTGCTGTGTGCAGATGCTGAAACACCAGGCTGTAGCATATGCTGAAATAGTGCTGAAACTGAGTTTGGCATTTAAATTTGACTGAAAAATCAGCGAGACTGAAACTGGGTTGGGATTTTGAAAAATTAACATGGTATTAGAGCTGAGTTGAAGAGAAGCAGAAATTTCAGCAAACAGAAAATAGGACAGCAGTCACTTCACAGGGCAGATTTTTGAATTTGTGATTTTCAGCAAAAAGAGGGTCATGGCTACTGGTTTGAGGGTTGAGGATAGACTTGATGGGGCAACGAATTTTGGTGCTTGGAAGGAGAGGATGATCTTGCTTTTGCAAGAGAACGAGTTGTGGGACATTGTGGAGAATACCACTACTCATCCTGTTGTGTAACCTACTGATGCTACTCTTCTTGCAGCCTATAATAAGAAGAGTATCAAGGCTAAGAGATTTATTCTTGATGCCATCAAGGATCATTTGATTCCTCACGTGACAGGGAAGACACATTCCTATGAGATGTGGGAGTCTTTGACTA
>ML795757.1:42187-75040 GCA_009831015.1 Picea engelmannii
ATGTACCAAGGCAAGTGTTTCTCTTCCCTAGGCGCCTAAGGGGAGAAATTTCCGAAAATGGGTCTTAGTCAAATTAATTTGTGAGATGCAAATTAAAAGATAACTTTATGATTAAAGTGAGGGTGAGTGAAGAGACACCAAATCTCAACCACCCATCTAATATAATCTCAGTTGTTAGATTAGAAAACTCCTCACCTTCCCTCATGAGGTTGATTAAGGCAAATGGGTGCATCCGTTCAAGGAGTTGAAGAAATCTTGGTGAGAGGCCAAGAGATTTTTGGTGAGATGCCAAGAACGGGAAATAAGTTGATGCAGCAGCAGTCTTGTTGAGAGAAAAAGAGAGGAGCTGAAGCATTCTTGTTGAGAGAACAAGAGAGAGCAAGAGAGAGGTTGAGCTGGAGAAAAGAGACAGCAACAACAATTTCTGGGAGCACTGGCATGCATTCCAAGGTTGTCGAATAGCATTGAGTGGCACAGAAATTGAATCTTAGCAGAGTTTTGGCACAAATTTCGTGACAGTCTGTACAACATTAATTTCCGTACTATTGTACGAATTTCTAGTTCAGAAATTGAGGAGAAAAGCTACAGTAATGTCCAGATAAGTTTGTGTAAATATCTGAAGATGAAAATGCTGTAAAAGAATTTCTCAGAAGCTCATAAATAATACAAATCCCTCTCTAACTAGTTTTCCCCTTGTGGGTTTTTCCAGGGTCGAAGTTAGACCAAAAATATTTGTGTCTAATATTTTCTGAGTTTTGCATATTGCTAATATTTTATTTATGCGTTGAAAACGATGTTCATAATCCTCATGTTTCAGTTCTGAAATTTATTTTCAGTTCTGAAATTTATTTTCTGTTCTGAAATTTATTTTCTGTTAAGTTTTTTATATGCTGAAACAGGGCTATAGCTTATGCTGAAACACCAGGCTGTAGCATAAGCTGAAACACCAGGCTGAGTATATGCTGGAACACCAGGCTGAGTATATGCTGGAACACCAGGTTGAGTATATGCTGAAACACAGTGCTGAGTAGATGTTGAAACACCAAGCTGTAGCATATGCTGATGCTGAAACACCGCTATGAGCAGATGCTGAAACACCAGGCTGTAGCATATGCTGATGCTGAAACACCGTTGTGAGCAGATGCTGAAACACCAGGATGTAGCATATGCTGATGCTGAAACACCACTATGAGCAGATGCTGAAACACCAGGCTGTAGCATATGCTGATGCTGAAACACTGCTGTGTGCAGATGCTGAAACACCAGGCTGTAGCATATGCTGAAACAATGCTGAAACTGAGTTTGGCATTTAAATTTGACTGAAAAATCAGCGAGACTGAAACTGGGTTGGGATTTTGAAAAATTAACAAGTATATAATATTAAATTATTATTAACGTTTCTATTAAACATTTTAATAATAATACTTTATTAACAAAATGTGATGCTAAAAATAAAAATAAAAAACTAAATCAAACTAATCTAAGTGACTCAAACTACCTTATAAAGATAAAATAAATAAAATTTCTATGATATTTTTTAAACTAAGCTAGGTATAAATTTTATTCAAACATTATTTACAAAACCTTAAAAATTTGATAAAACCTTACTATTTATTAATTTTTAAATTGTTTTTCTAAATTTTATTAAAATTTTGGATTATGTTACAACAACGGTGAACACTCAGGATCTTATTCTAACGACAGTATGGGTGAAAATCGAAATAGAAGACAATTGATCCCACCATGAATGTCCCAAGGTGATTTGAACTTAGTTGAACCTTTTCATGACTTACCCAAATGTTGAGAGGGACTTCTCCCAAAATTCGACCTGGAAAAATCAAGCTCACAAGAAGATCATGTAAATAATTTGTTTTTATCCATTTGTCTCATTGATGTTCATTATGAATATGTAGTGTGCATACTATTTCCATACACCTTTGAGAACAATGCCTCTATATGGTATTTCAACCTATCAGTTGGTTCCATAACCTGCTGGAATGATTTCAAAAATGCCTTCATTGGAATGTTTGGGGAAGACAAAAATATTGCAGCCCTAATTAAGGAACTAGTGACATTAAATATGGAGAAGAATGAGAAAGTAAAGGATTTAAAACAACACTTAACTATAGTAATTAACAAATTTAGTGTTTAATCCTCTCCTTTGGAGCCCTTGGTTGTCAAATTCTATACTTCAGTGTTACTATTGATTAATTGGCTTGGTTGTCATTGATGTCAACCCTTGAACAAAGTCTGGTAGCACAAAGGTTTGGGTAATGGACCCAAGTTTGTTTGATGGATAATGGTATGAGTTTTGATATATTTGTAGGTAAGAATATTCGAGATGGATAGTACATGTCATTCCATTTCCAATTGTATGTGGAACGTCACATAACTCCTCACAGTTAGAGAGTTATGGCCATGTGAAGATGGAGAACCCTCATGAGTCATCTAGAAGCCCCAAAAGTTCAAAGTAGTCAAAGTGTTTGCAAAGAAGAAATTGTTTAAATAATAAAGTGAAGTAATGAGTGTACTATAAGTCAAAGAGGATGCAAAAGAAATTATTTAAATAATAAAGTTAATGGATAACTTACTAATTATGGAAAGTAGTTAATTTAAGTGAATAAGTGGTTATAAGTGGGTTAAACCTAAAATAAGGAAAGTGGGTTAAGATGGTTAAAAGGTAACCCCTTGAGGATGATACATGAAAGTATAAATAAGAGGCAAGACTCTCTCATTTAAACAGACTTGAATATCATTGAATATCTATTTTTGTGAAAGGTTATTCGGGCAGGTATTATTGATAGAGAAAAATTACAGTAGAAAAAGTGCGACAAAAAAAGTGTGGCAGATAACGTGCGGCGAGAAAACTATGGTAGAAAAAGTGTGGCAGAAAATGTGTAATAGAAAAATCATGGTAGAAAAAGTGCGACAGAAAAATCACGACAGAAAAAGTGCAGCAGGAAAATCGCGACAGAAAAATCGCGGCAAAAAAAGTGCGGCAGAAAAATCATGGAAGAAACATGGTTAAGGACTATTTATGAGAGATCTGGCACATATTGTTTGAGGTATGTTTTGTGAGCTAAGGTTTATCTCTTGAGATGGTATTGGATGTTCAATATTGCTACATATATTAGATTTGTTGAGGGATACGGTTGGTATTTTGTTGTTTGTATTTGGCATTTGGGTATTGGTCTTTTGGTTGTGATGTGTTTCTGAAGTTATTGGTTTAGCTTGAGGCTACATAAAAATAAGGTTGTGGCACATGGTTTGATGTAAGGATTTATGGTATTTGGTTTATGGATAGAGTGATGAATTGTTAGATAAATTTTGATGGTTATATTGGTGTATGTATTTGAAATATGGTTGAGGTACAAGTTGGGTACATGGTTGAGACAAGTAGTTGATGAGTTGGCACATACATGAGGTGTATAGTTGATGATGTTGGTATATCTTGATGAGTCATAGTTGATGTGCAGTTGATGCATGATTGGTATGTATATTTTTAATGACAAAAATCAACAAATGAAATTTTTGTCAAACACTTAGCAACCTAGAGATAACTATCTTCATAAATTTCATAAATTCCTTAAACCCACATTCAAAAGTTACCATAAGAAGAAATACACATTGCTAAGAAAAATAGCAGCGGAAATAACACAGTGGACAACAAACCATAAAATCATAAATTTAGGCAAAAGTCAGGGAAAACTCTAATGTGGGGAAACCCAATGAGAGAGAGAGAGATATTATTATTCATCTTCAGGAAAGTACAAAACAACAACACATACACATTTCCAGCCAAGGAAAATACCTCAAAGCATCAAAACAGTCCCATTAAATTCTGCCTCGTTTTCCATGCCAAGTCCGTACTGCTGTATGACCTCTTCTGTACCTTGATTTCTATGTCAACAATCAGTTGTACGGGTTGTTCCGTATGACCCATAAAAAAAATATTAAATTCTTGAAGCTTCCTCGAAATCTATGCCCAAATCTGCCTCAATTTCTGTGCCAAATTCGTACTACTGTACGGACTGTACAGATTCATATAGTACAACCTCCGATAGTAGAAAAATGACTCAGCCACGAAAAAAAAAATCTGTCCTTGGGATCCATGCCCTCTTTCTCCTTGGGAAATGTGCCCTCTTTTCTACTCACTTTCCTCTCTCAAGCATACTCACAAAATTTCTCTCAATCTCCTCCCAATGTGAATCGATGTGTGTTGCACACTACCCAATGTATTCTTTTATAATTCTGAAAATGACGTTTTCCCTCCAAAGTGTCTTTTCATCTTCCCTAACCCTAAATCCAAAGGCCAAGATTAGATCTTTCTGTTTTCAAGGTCAAGGGTCATGATCCATTCCCTCCAAAATGAATCACTTAAAATATTAAAGTGATTTCACTTTATTACATAAGTGCTTTATGAAAATAAAGTCACTTTAAAATTAGAAGGTACACTTTATTAAAAAAGTCACTTTAATAAAAGAACCACTTAAAACAACTTTATAAAAACTCATTACAAAGTTAAGTGCCTGGTAGTGTAAACATAAGGTAACATCCGCATTCAAGACAAAAATGCAGAGTACCTCCCGAGCTAAAAAGATAACATGGTACATACTTGGTACATGTTTGGAGGCACTTGTTAGTAGTTGTTATCACCTTGTAATTTCCTAGGCTGAGGAAGAAATCGGCAAGGGTAACCACAAAACCGCTTCGATTCAAGGATCTAGTCGTCGAAGACTCAGAGAGGGATCTCTTTGTCAGATTTAGATTTGTTTGAGCATGGATCTTAGGCTAGTTATGAGGTGCATAATTTGTTTTAAATTTGAGATGTTTGGCTGAAGGGATGCTTTAAGTCTCCATTGGGCTATGGGGTCTGTGTTTAAATATTATGATCGATCTCAGATCTAAAATAAGTTTTCTCCACAAGGCGAGGTAGTACAAATTTTGGATCGAATCAATTAAAATGATAATGGATAAGAATGAAAAGGAAAGAGGTTTACTAATGAGAGGAGCAATTAAGAATTCCATGGCTTAGCTTCAGATGAAAAACATAGAGATTATCAAAAGATAAGATACAGAGTATTATAACAAGAAATTATGTTCTATTTACTCTCCTTTAATAATAAGAGCTGAAGAAACATATGGAATGATAACAAGAAGAACAATTAACAAAGAAAAATAACACCACCAACACTTCAAACAAGAATGCTGTGAATAGTTTTCTATTTCTGGTCCATGTTTGAAAGGTTACAAATAGCTTTGGGATACAAAGGTCTCTGAAATCAACCCTTTAGCATTAAATTTAAATGAATATATAGGAAAGGTCTCTCCTCGAGCTTAGGAAGTCGGATTCAACCATCTCGGCCAAAAATAACAACAAATCCCCAAAAATCTAGAATTGTCCGCCATGAAAGATGGGCGGAACTGTTGCAAACAAGGGGTCAAATTAGACATATGTTTCTCCTCAACAGTGACACCTATGAAAACAATGAAGGAGGTTATTGTATATGATTTTTTCTGGAGCAAAAATTTCTTTCAGTTTCTCCAATTTCGTCTCCATCTCACTGAAATAGCTCCCGCAAAATTAGGACTGAAACAGGAAAAATGCAAAACAGAAAAAATGAGGCTGAAAGATGGCTTTGATTCTCCCAAATGGAGGCACTTGTGAAAAATATGAAAGAGGCTTTTGTTCTTAAGCCCATGCTGAAAAAAAATCTATCTCATTTTTTAAAAATTTGCTTCCATTTTCCATAAATCCTTCCCAGAAGTTGACTGGTCAAAACTGGCAAAAATGTGGTTTTGCGAATTTTAGGGGAGGGTGACTTTGCAAGGGAAAGTGGTTTACTCAGACCCCCCTTGAGGTGGTAAGTGGTATTGGGAGGGGGGGGGGTCCAAGTTCACTAGGGGGTGACAAGTGTCCCTCCCAATACCACTTACTCGGACCCGCCTCCTTCATTAAAGCTCGAAAAGCACGTGGGGGGTCGAGTTAATTGATGAGCGTTGATTTATTTGGCTTTGGAATATGTGCATAAGGTGCGCTTTATGTTTATTTATTACATTTTTCATTTTACGTGTTTTGTTTTTACTTTGTTTTTGTTTTATTCGTATTATTTTCAATTGTTATTTTTTTTTTTTTTACTTGTACTTGTTTTAATTTATTTTTTCAATTAATGTTTTATATTATTGTTTTGCATTTATTATTTATATTTTTTTTAGACTTAGGATAATTTGTATTTTTCTTTATTTTTATTGTTTTTAATGTTTATTTTATATTGATTTTTATTTAATGTTTATATTAATAAACTAACCTAATTATTAACAAACTAACTTAGTAATTAATCATTAGTTACTAAGTCTAATCTAACTTTATTAATCTAATTATTCATTTATTATCCAAAGTTTGTTTATTCATGCAGGGAGAAGTGGTGGGCGAGATGTGGCCAAGGGGATAAAAGGACAAGGAATAGAGGTGGATGAAGGATGCAACAGGTGACGAAGGATTGGGTAGGGTGATGGAGGATTGAGCAAAATGGATGGAGGGGGAAATGGAGACAACTGAGAGACCAACAAGCTAGGAAATTCATCATGAGACCCACAAATGATATCTGAATCATCATATCTCCTATAATTATAGGACCCTAACATAGGCTCCACCTGGGGATGGAAGATCCTAAGGAGGTGTTAAGAATCTCATACATCTTGAACATGCAGACTAGTGCTTTTATTCGTTGGGCCATGGAGTCACTACAACTACAATATTCGAACTGGCTTAGATTTGAGTGAAAATTGAACTAGATATCATGAACTGCAAAATTTGTTGGAAACCATACAATACTGAAAAAGATGCTCAAATGACTGAGCTTATTCAAAACTGCTACCTACCGTACACTACTGATAATTTGGTTGTTCTAAATGTTACAATAATGCCAGTGTAGCCAGTCAAGCAACTATTCTAATGATTCTGCTCTTTCAATGTTTTCAATCAATATTAGAAATAGAACTTGCATAGGCATCATGAATTGATTTCCATCATAATCTTCACAACACAAAGTTCTGGGACTATGGACAGTTCTAGAAACTTTAGGAATCAATGGGAATTCTGAAAACAATAGCTCCTCCATGTAGACAACTATAGGATCATAATAGACATGACCTATTACTGGATATTCAAATTTAACCAACTCAACTTCATGATTTGATGTTTTAGTTATGCTATTTGCATCCTCATTCACTTCCTGACATGGATGCAACTTTTTTGATGGGATTTGAAATGATACTTGTGTTGAACACACCCCTGTAGCTGATTGTCTGATCATATCCATATCATAACAATTTTTGAAATCATTGGGGGTAAGTGAAAACTGACTTTGAAAACACAATCTATCCAACATATTAGCTATAGGGTCATAAAATATTTTAGATGACTGTGGAATTTGTTCTGCTGGCATTTCATGGCTTACACTGCGATCTTCAACCAAAATCTAACCAAGATTCCTTTTCAAAGTCTAAAATGAACTGAAACATAAGGGTAGGGAATCAAAATGGATCATCTCATTACCTATCCCGGGATTTTTGTTTTCATCTGAATTTTGGCCTGGACAAAGACTCAAGGGATGCACTTTTGAATCTTCAATAGATTCTATATCACCCCTGTTCTCCTCACCTAGTTCATCAGAACATTCCTCATTATTACTATCTACAATATGCTTGTAATGTTTTCTTAGGAGTGAGGCAAAACATAAGGGCAGACAGTTTTCACTTTCTTGAAAATTTTCTGCATTTTCTTCCTTGCAATCTTGATTAGTATGCAGAGTTTGATTGACATCTTGGCATTGTGATAATTAGAATTCTTCTTCCCATGAAGTTAGTGTTGGTTTCTCTAAGAAGTCATCATCAAGCTCAACCACATAATCATCATCCTGATGATCATATATTGGAAAATCATCTACATATGCAAGGTCATTGAACATGCACATCATATCAGGAAGTTTTCTCATCACCATCTGATTTTGAACTTCATCTTTGGCTATGTCATGGATTGAGTACATGAAGTAATCATTGGGTGGATCAAAATACTGAGGCTGAATTGAAAAATTCTTGGGGACATTGATCTTTGTCCTTTCTGGCATTAATGGGACATAAGGTTTTCGAACAACAAGTTCCTCTCTCCTACTAATATTATGCATTACTTCATTGCTTGTGTTAGTCATAATGTCTAATTTCATTTATGAAGATATTGACTGTTCTTTTTATATTTTGTCTTTCATCAATGCTTCTAATTTTTCATTTCTGTTCAACAAATTATCTTCCACATCAACTGCAATCTTTTGCATTTCTTCAAGGGTGGCAATGTTCCTTTCTCTTAATTGGAATTCCATCTCAGGATTGAAAGCATTAGGGTAATGCAAGTGAGCTGATCTTGGGGGTGGTATTATATCAACTGACAATGGTACACCTTATTGAACCTAGATGAAAACTGTTGTACTGTCTCCCTCGGCTGTCTTTTCAAATGTTCATACTCTTCTAGGATGAGAAAGATATTTCCCATGATTACCCATCTATCTAGGAAAACTTGCACAAATTGATGGAAATTGCTAATGCTTGCAGCAACAAGATTCTTAAGACAAATTTTGAATTTACCTTGCAATGATAGGGTAAACATTCTGATGTAGACATCATCATCTTCTACCTCAAAAAAATTGAGAAAATTATCAAGATTTTAAATGTGTTTTTCAGCAGTGATCTTCACATTTTCTCCATCAAACCTGAGAAGATTATTGATGTAATTGACAAGGAGTTCATGGAGAATAGGAGAAAAATATATAGGCTTGTATATGTATGGGAATTTTACATATATAGGAGGTAAAGTAAGAGGCCTATAATTATCTGAAGATTTAGCAAGAGCAAGAGATGACACACGAGGCTCATGTCTCACTATGCTTCCTATAGGTGCCTCTTGAATGTGTACAAATGTATGAGTATGTACATGATCTACAACTTGGGGATTCATCTCTTGAGGCTTATCAATTAGTAGTTGGTCAATGCAATCTTCAACAATGTACTTTTGATCAGTTTTAGAATAAGATAGAACATAATTACATATAAAACCAAAGACGTCTTGAATGCAATTTGGGTTTGCGTACCTGATCTTTCTAAGCTACTTGGTCATGCTTCAGGTTCTTCCTCCAATGGAATATTTGACTTGGCACTATTCTGGAGCTGAGTGGAGTCGCGAGGTGAAATATTTCAGCCTTCTTGTGTCTCGTCACTGATCAAATCTAGAACTTGACATGCTTTCTGAGGAACATTCCCCAGTATGGTCGCCATTATGTTATCACCCTATAATTTCCCAGGCTGAGGAGTAAATCGGTAGGGGTAGCCACAAAATTGCTATGATTCAAGTATCTATCCCTCCAAGACTTAGAGAGGGATCTCTCTGTAATATTTAGAATTGTTTGAGCATGGATCTTGGGCTAGTTTATGAGGTGCATAATTTGTTTTAGATTTGAGATGTTTGGATGAAGGGATGCTTTAAGTCTCCATTGGGCTATGGGGTCTGTGTTTAAATATAAAGATTGATCTCAGATCTAAAATAAGTTTTCTCCACAGGGCGAGGTATTAAAAATGTTGGATCGAATCAATTAAAATGATAATGGATAAGAATGAAAAGGAAAGAGGTTTACTAATCAGAGGAACAATTAAGAATTCCCGAGCTTAGCTTCAGATGGAAAACATAGAGATTATCAAAATATCAGATACATAGTATTATAACAATAAATTATGTTCTATTTAATCTCCCTTAATAATAAGAGCTGAAGAAACATATGGAATGATAACAGGAAGAATATTTAACAAATAAAAATAATGCCACCAACACTTCAAACAAGAATCCTGTGAATAGTTTTCTATTTCCGGTCCATCTTTAAAAGGTTACAGAATAGCCTTGGGATACAAAGGTCTTCGAAATCAAACCTTTAGCATTAAAGTTACATGAATATATAGGAAATATATCTCCTCGATCTTAGGAAGCTGGATTCAACCATCTCGGCCAAACATAGCAACAAATCCCCAAAAATCTGGAACTGTCCGCCATGAAAGATGGGCGGAACTGCTGCAAAAAAAGGGGTCCACTCAGACATATGTTTCTCCTCAACGGTGATACCTGTGAAAAAAATGAAGGAAATTATTGTATATGAGTTTGTTTGGAGAAAAAACCTCTTTCAGTTTCTCCAATTTCATCTCCAGCTCGCCGCAAAAGCTCCTGCAAAATCAGGACTGAAACAAGAAAAATGCAAAACTGAAAATATGAGGTTGAAAGATGGATTTGATTCTCCCAAATGGTGGCACCTGTGAAAAATATGAAACATTTTTTTGTTCTTCATCCCGTGATGAACACAAAACTCTCTCGATTTTTTATAATTCTCTTCCATTTGCCAACAATCCTTCCCGGACGTTGACTGGTTGAAACTGGCAAAAATGTGGTTTTTTGAATTTTGGGGGAGGGCGATTTTGCAGGGGAAAGAAGTTTACTCGGACCCCCCCCAAGGTGGTAAGTGGTATTGGGAGGGGGGGGTTGAGTTCACCAGGGGGTGACCAATGTCCCTCCCAATATTACTTACTCAGACCCTCCCCCCTTGTTAAAGCTTGAAAAGAACGAGAGGGTCTAAGTTAATTCTCGAGCGTTGATTTATTTGGCTTTGGGATATGTGCATAAGGTGTGCTTTATGTTTGATTTATTTATTACTTTTTTCATTTTACGTGTTTTGTTTTTACTTTGTTTTTGTTTTATTCGTATTATTTTCAATTGTTATTTAATTTATTTTTACTTGTACGTGTTTTAATTTGATTTTTTCAATTAATGTTTTATATTATTGTTTTGTATTTATTATTTATATGTTTTTTAGACTTAGGATAATTTGTATTTTTCTTTATTTTTATTGTTTTTAATGTTTATTTTCTATTGATTTTTATTTAATGTTTATATTAATAAACTAACCTAATTATTAACAAACTAACTTAATAATTAATTACTAAGTCTAATCTAGCTTTATTAATCTAATTATTTGTTTATTATCCTAAGTTTGTTTATTCATCCAGGGAGAAATGGTGGGCGAGATGTGGCCAAGGGGATAAAAGGACAAGGCACAGAGGTGGATGAAGGATGCAGCAGGTGACGAAGGATTGGGCAGGGTGATGGAGGATTGAGCGAAATGGATGGAGGGGGAAATGGAGACAACCGAGAGACTAGCAAGCCAGGAAATTCATCATGAGACCCGCAAATGATATCCCTCTTTGATTTTCCACATAAAACACTGGTGTACTTTGTATGTGTATGATTGCTCATTTGTTCATTGTTTATTTACTCTGCAACTATTTGATGATAATGCTACATTGATATAACACTTGCATTTTATGGTGACAAATTATTAAATTTCTCTATTACTGATTCAACCCCCTCTTAGTAATCCAACCATTGGTTCCTTCATGAAACAGTTTAACCATTGGAAAGAGATCATGGATTATTCTGAGAATGGAGTACCAATGTTTAATGGTAATAAGGGTTTTAAGTATGAGATGTGGAGCAGAAGGAAGAAAGTATTTTTACAGGCACAAGGAAATTATATTTGGATATCAGTTGTTACAAGATATGATAGTTCAAAAAGGGAAAAGACAACAACCAAGAAGGAATTTAAGAAGAATAACAAAATAGCAATGGATTTCACCTGGGAAGGATTACCTAATCCGATAAGAGAAAAGGTTGGTAAATGTTCATAATCCAAAGAACTTTGGGATAATTTACATGACATATATTCTTCACCTATCACAGATTCAGAAAATGCCAAAGAAGATGTAGATACAGATCAAGAAGACTTATGTTCACCATGTCAAACAAATTCAAAAGATGAAGAGTACATAATCACCAGAGGTATGTTTTTTTTATTTAATTGTTAAAAAAACAGACATATTGAAATAGAATGCCATGAAGGAAATGAGACAGAAAAACTAATTGAAAAGGAAGACAATTATGAAGTAGAATTGATTAGTGCTTTATATGAACTAAGAGAAGAAAACAAGTCACTCAAGAAATAATTGATGAAACAAAAGAAACGTGTTCACATTTTTGAAGAATCCCAACAGGTCATTGAGAACTTAAGAACTCAGCTAGAAGAAACAGAAAGATCGAAGAAAATCTTGAATATCAAAAGCAGTATTTGGATGTCAACATAGAAGCACATAAAGAAGAAGAAGAAATGAGAGAGAAGATATTGACAGATCATCTTAAGGAAAAAACTAATGATCTAAACTATCTTGAGGTAGAGTTTGGTCAAGAAGAGAAAAGACTCGAAGAAGAAATAATCACATTAAAAATTCATCTTGAAGAAGAGAAAAGAACAAAAGAAGTCATGAAGTCTCAAATAATGAAGAAAGAAGAAGGGGTTGAGAAGCTTGAAGAAGAACTTGTCACATTGAGAAGTAAAATTGTCAAGCTCAACAAGAACGTTGAAGAGACAGAAACATCAACATCAGTTATAGAGAATGAAGAGAAGCACTCTAGGTTGCTAGAAAACAAGAATGAAGAAAATAGAAAGAGTTATGCAGAAGTACTCAAAGGAAGGAATCATGGGCAACCATAATCTAAGAAAATTATTGAAGATACATCTTCAATAAGACCATCCATGCTCAAGCCACAAATAAGCTTCAATTATGATCATGATCAGTCAGGGAAAATATTCAAAAGGACTACGCCACAAAGACGATAATTCACTCCCAGGTATGCAAATTTCTTTTATGGTTATTGTTTTTATTGTACTAACTTTGGACACAAGGTTGCAGATTGCAGGGATTATAAAAGAAATGTTCAAGCAAGACATGCCTTTGTGGCCCCACGTAACATTGAATGTTACAAATGTCATAAATATGGACACATAGCTAGTGGTTGTAGAAGCATGATCGATACTTCCATGAAAGATAAAACTGATATCAGATGTAAGAAAGTATGGATAAGAAAACACGAAGAATAAGTGAAAAAAGACCAGGTCCTAGAGATCACAAGATTGGAAATAAAACAAGATGAAGAAAATTCTACAGAGAAAAAGAAAGATGTCAGATATAAAAGGGTTTGGAAAACATCTGAAATAAAAGAAGGAAATGAAAATAAGGAACAGGTTCAAGATATTGTTCTTTCAGGCATTGTAATGAAAGATGAATCCATGAATAGAAAGAAAGAAGTCAAAGCTCAGAGAGATGATGATGAATACACATCAGAGAAAGAATTGTTATGAGGCATCCAACTTAGAGACTCCAAGGTAACATGAATATTAGACAAGGGGAGTCTATGCGATAGCTGTGACAGACCAAAGAACCATCCTTCGAGTAGCTTGCAGAGTTTGAATAGATATATCCAGAGAAGTTAGTTACTAGAAGTACAATCATCCATAGTAGTGAATACTTGATGATATTACAATGATAAATGGGTCAACATTATGGACAATGTGAAGTAGAGTCTTGGACAATATGGAAAGAGATGGATTCATAAGAACACTTAGCAGGTTTGGACATATATATGACAGTGGACGAGAGAATGGATTCATATATTGGTTCAGAGGTGGTTCAGAGACAAATGAACATTATCATAATGGATGATAATTACACAGGAAATGGCTCAAATAATTCTAATGGATTCAAAATTGACATATTTTTTTTGGACACATGCAGTGCATACAACATTTCACATTCATAGAGTAATGCTAAAAAAAAACAATGACAAAACTTCCTATGAGCTATGGAAAGGAAGACCAACAAATGTGAAGCACTTCAGATTATTTGGAAGCAAATGATACATCAAAAGAGAAGATGGAAGAATGAAATTTTTTTACTCTGGCAGTACTTGGTGGTTACTCAAGTACAAGGAAAGAATACAAGTGTTACAATATGAGGTTGAAAACATTTGTGGAAAGAATCAATGTAACAATTGATCAAACAGGTGGACAAGAATTAAAGGAAGAAGAAAATGAATCAATGGAACAAATTTATGAAGAAGAAGTCTACAACAAACAACTGGAAGGATTTTAGTTGTCAGAGAACATAGATTGCATGTGCAAATTGAAGAAGGCCTTGTATGGTCTAAAACAGGATCCTAGAGCATGGTACTCTAGACTAGATAAATATCTACAATAGGCTGGGTTCAGAAAAGGAAGTGCATACATCAACCTCTACATCAAGGTAACTCAAGATAGTATTTTATTAATTGAAGTTTATGTTGATGATATTATTTTTGGAAGCAATGATGATAGGTTAAGCCAGAAATTTGCAAAGGATATGCATAATGAATTTGAAATGTCATTACTCGGAGAACTATCCTTCTTTCTGGGTCTTCAGATATGTCAAATCAACCAAGGAATTTTTATTTCTCAAACTAAGTATATCAGAGAAAGGCTAAAGAGGTTTGAAATGGAAGATTTCAAACCAGTTACCACTCCTATACAAACCAGTTGCAAGTTGAGCAAAGATGATAATTCAAAGTCTACATACCAGAGGAAATACATGTCTATGATTGGAAACGTACTATATGTGACAACATCCAAACCAAATGTAATGCATGCGGTTGGATAGGTGGCATGATTTCAAGCAACACCAAAGGAATCACATGTATTAGCAGTGAAGAGGATTTTCAGATATCTCAAAGGAACAAAAGAGTTTGGATTATGGTATCCAAAAGGAAAGGATCTATCACTTATTTTCTACATAGATGCAAATTGGGCAGGTTTCATTGAAGACCGACAAAGCACCAATGGAGCATCGTTCTACTTGGGTGAGTGTTTAGTATCATGGATAAGAAAGAAACAATCATCAACATCCTTATCTACAACTGAGGCAGAGTATATTGCAATAGAAACATGTTGTACACAGGTTCTATGGATGAAAAAAACCATGAGAGATATACAGGTTGAGTATGATGAGCCCATTCCAAACTATTGTGATAATATAAGTGCCATCAATATCTCAAAGAACCTGGTGATGCACTCCAAGACAAAGCACATTCCAATCAAGTATCACTTTCTATGAGAAAAAGTTGCAGAGAATAACATCAGAGTTGAATATGTGGGAACAAAAGAACAAGTGACAAACATCTTTACAAAACCGCTTCCACGGGAAGCCTTTGAGTAAATTCGCCAGAGACTCAGAGTAATTTCTACTCCAAAATGAATGTTTTTTAATGATTATCTTATATGTCTTATATTTACATGAGGAAGCATCGTAAAGAGGATAGTTCAGGTTGGGAGATCAATTTCAGGAAGAGTTCAGTCAGGGGGAGTATCCCCAAGGATAGTCCAGTTAGGGGGAGAAACCCCATATGGAAAGATACCTTTTCCATTGATGACAAAGGGGGAAATATTTACCAGATACAGAACAAAGAGGCATGGTTTGAGGGGGAGATATGGTCACAGGGGGAGAATGAGTGATATGACTTTAGTATTGCATGACATGACTTCAATATTGCATCAGAGTGTTGCCATCAATTCTAAAGGGGGATATTGTTGATTAATTGAGTTGGTTTTCATTGATGTCAACCCTTGAAGAAAGTCCGATAGAAAATTCTGGTAGCACAAAGGTTTAGGTAATGGACCCAAGTTTGTTTGATGGATAATGGTATGAGTTTTGATATATTTGTAGGTAAGACTATTCTAGATGGATAGTACATGTCATACCATTTTCGATGGTATGTGGAACATCACATAAATCCTCACGATTAGAGAGTTATGGCCATGTGAAGTTGGAGAGCCCTCATGAGTGATATAGAATCCCCAAAAGGTCAAAGTAGTCAAAGTGTTTGCAAATGAGAAATTATTTAAATAATAAAGTGAAGTGATGAGTGTACTATAAGTCAAAGAGGATGCAAAAGAAATTATTTAAATAATGAAGTTAAGGGAGAACTTACTAATTATGGAAAGTGGTTAAGTTAAGTGGACAAGTGGTTATAAGTGGGTTAACCCTAAAATAAAGAAAGTGGGTTAAGATGGTTAAAAGGTAACCCCTTGAGGATGCTACATGAAAGTATAAACATGAGGCAAGGCTCTCTCATTTAAGCACACTTTAATATCATTGAATATCTATTTTTGTGAAAGGTTATTTGAGCATGTAATATTGATAGAGAAAAAATGCAGGAGAAAAAGTGTGGCAGGAAAAGTGCAGCAGAAAAAGTGAGGCAGGAAAAGTGCGGCAGGAAAAGTGTGGCAGAAAAAGTGTGGAAGAAAAAGTGCAGTAGAAAAAGTATGACAGAAGAATCATGGTAGAAAAATCGCGGTAGAAAAAGTGCAGCAGAAACATTATGACATAAAAAGTGTGATAAAAAATTGTGGTAGAAAAATCATGGTAGAAAAAGTGTGGCAGAAAAATCACGGCTGGAAAAGTGTAGTGGAAAAGTATTATTTGAGGATGTATTATTTGATAGAGAAAAATTGTAGGAGAAAAAGTATTATTTGAGCATGTATTACTGATAGATAAAAATTACAGGATAAAAAGTGCGGCAGGAAAAGTGTGGTAGAAAAAGTGTGGAAGAAAGCGTGCGGTAGAAAAAGTATGACAGAAGAATCACGGCAGAAAAATTGCGGTAGAAAAAGTGTGACAAAAAAATCACGGCATAAAAAATGTGAAAGAAAAATTGCGGTAGAAAAATCATGGTAGAAAAAGTGTGGCAGAAAAAGTGCGGTAGAAAAATCACAACAGAAAAATTACGGAAAAAACATTTTGGTAGAAAAATCATGGCAAAAAACATGTGGCGGAAAAATCATGGCAACAACATGGTTGGGGTCTATTTATGACATATATGGTACATATTGTTTGAGGTATGTTTTGTGAGCTAGGGTTTATCTCTTGAGATGGTATTGGATGTTCAGTATTGCTGCATATATCAGATTTGTTGAGGGATACAGTTGGTATTTTGTTGTTGGTATTTGGCATATGGGTATTAGTATTTTGGTTGTGATGTGCTACTAAAGTTGTTTCTTTAGCTTGAGGCTACATAACAGTGAGGTTGTGGTACATGGTTTGATGTAAGGATTTATATTATTTGGTTTATGGATAGAGTGATGAATTGTTAGATAACTTTTGATGGTTATATTGGTGTATATCTTTGGTATATGGTTGAGGTACAAGTTGGGTTCATGGTTAACAAAAGTAGTTGATGAGTTGGCACATACATGAGGTGTATAGTTGATGATGTCGGTACATCTTGATGAGTCATATTTGATGTGCAGTTGATGCATGATTGGTACATACTTGGTACATGGTTGGAGGCACTTGTTAGTAGTATTGTTGACACATTGTTTATGGATGATGTATCATATTTGTCTTGGTAGATATGATTTGGTTGATAAGATTGTTGAGACATGTTGTTGTGATAGGTTGTTTGGACAGGTTGTTGTGACAAGTTATTTGTATAGGTTTGGTGCATGGTTGATGCACTTGTTGATGGTACAGGTCGATGCATGGTACAAGTTGGTTCAAGTTATTGGTACATGTTGTTTGGTGCAGGTTGATTGGTACGGGTTGTTACAAGTTATTGGTACATGTTGATAGTGGTAGTGGTTTATTCAGTGACAGTGACATGTTGTGTACATTTGGCATTTATATTTCAGAGCGGTTGGAAGGGGCAAGGATAGGTGGTTGTATCCACCTTCCGGTTGTAGTCAGAGAACATAGGGGGTTGTAGCCTCCTTCTGGTTGTAGCCAGAGAATAGGGGAGTTGGAGCTTCCCTTAGGTTGTAGCCTGAGAAACTAGGGAGTTGGAGCCTCCTTCTAGTTGTAGCTGGAAAACAAAGGAAGTTGGTGCTTCCAATGAATGTAATTCTTAAAGACATATAAGAGAAAGCATTTTGTGGTTTTCTCTTGCTTTGGGTTTCCATGTAAAACATCGGTGTATTCTGTATGTGTGTGATTGCTCATTTGTTCATTGTTTATTTACTCTGCAAATATTTGATGATAATGCTACATTGATATAGCAATTGCATTTTATGGTGAAAAAGGATTAAATTTCTCTATTACTAATTCACCCCCCTCTCAGTAATCCAACAACTACTTCCCTCTATATGCATGTTCGTTAAATGAGATGAAAAGGTTTCCTTAGCCCAAAATTTTGAAGAAGCTAAAGTTTTTGAGAAAGAAATAATTTATTTAGACAACCATCATGCATTTGAAGAAACCAAATCAACTGGGAAGAATCATGTACTCTTAACTAAACCTCCTAAGAAAGAACCTAAGGACCTAGACAATGTGGTTAAACTATTAAAGAAACTTTCAAATGAATTCGTAGACCTTAAGAATAATTTTGGGGAAGGGTGTTTGACAATACATGTATTCCAACAGAGGAAGAACACCTTCAATAACCACTCACACAACCAGATAAAAGATCATCACACTAATTTTTTGACAAGGTAAAACACCTACATGGAAACATCCATGGCCCCATCCAACATGGCCACTTTGAGCAATTTATTAATGAAAAATAAAAATGTTACAAAGATATTTATAAGATATTTTTTCACAATTGATCATCAAAAAATGAACCTCCATGCTCTTTAAATAGAGATCATGGACTAATTTTGTGCTAAGCCATAACTCAATGTATTCATTAAGATTGAGAATAATGTCAATTGTCAGATCACTCTGTTTTGATAACATATCATTACTGTCGGATTTCCTAAATACAAATGCATAATAATTCATACTAAAGAAACACACTTTTACCTAACAACACATTACACCAAGTTGATCTTAACTAACTCCCAAGTGTTTAAATATCCTAACATCCCCCCCTTAAGAACAACTTGGGATAGGATTGAATTATTTACAAAGATGAAAGAATAGGAGAAAGAAGGAGGCATCAGAGCTTGTCCCTCTAAATGAAAAATTCCTAAAATCTTAACATAGATTGAAGTTTGAAGAACTTCACTTCTGTAAGAGACTGTTAAAATGTCTACATCTTGATCTACTATAGAGAAAAAGAGAACTTCAATGACTCGATCATGAATGAGATTTTTGATGAAGTGCATGTGTAATTCGATGTTTTTGTTTCACTGATGTTGAACTAGGTATTTGAGAGCTTTATGACACTATGATTATTGTACCAGAGGGTTGTCGGATTTTGTTGTTGGAATCCAAAATCTGAAAGGATCTATCAAAGCCACAAGGTTTCCTGAATTGCATTAACTGCTTCTTGGTACTCTACTTCTACTGAAGAAAGAGAAATAGCTTGTTGTTTCTTATGGGCCCAAGTGACAGGTACTAAACCAAGGTTCAAAACATAAATTGTAGTAGACTTTCGATCATCAGGGTCGTTGACCCAATATGAATTGATGAAACCAACCAATAAAGGAGTCTCCCTTGAGCTGTAATGTATCTTGAACTGAAATTTACCTCGAACATATGTATGAAGTATTATTTTATCTTCTTTCTAATGGATTTCATGGGGTATTTTCATATATTGGTAAACAATACCAACAATAAAAGAAATATCAGGACAAGTATCAGTCAAGTATAACAGGCTTCCAACTAACGGATGATACAAATTTTGACTCTGGACTGAAAGGGAGAAGGATCTAGTTTTGAATATTCCATGTGAAAGTGATGAAGAAGGTCACAAGCATACTTAGACTGGGAAAGAAAAATTTCATACTTGGTTTGCAAAACTTGGAAGCCAAGGAAATAGTGAAAATAACTTAAGTCAGTCATTTCAAATTTATTCTTAAGGTTTCTTTTCACATGGTTTAAAATTTTTGGGTCACTACCTGTGAAGATAATTTCATAAACATAAATAACAAGGATTATGAGATGGTTTCATGCTTTTTTGGTATAGACACTGGGGTCAAAATGGCATCTATAAAATTTAGTATCAAGAAGAAAGTTTTCCATTTTGGCATTCCAAGATCGAGGAGCTTTATTAAGACCATAAAGAGATTTCTTAAGGTGAAAAACAAGGATAGAGTCATTTTGGACATAGCCAGGAGGTTGTTCCATGTATATTTATTCTTGTAAATCCCCATGCAAGAGGGAGGATTTAACATCCATCTAATGGACCTACCATTTATGTGAGGTAGGGAAAGGGCTAGAACAAGGTGGATGGAATTCATTTTGGCTATAGGGGAAATGTTTCATTATAGTCTATGCCTTCAACTTGAGAGAACCATTTTTCAACTAACCAAGCCTAGTTTCTTTCAACACCTCCATGTGATGCATACTTAGTTTTGTACACCCATTTACATATGAAAAGTTTTCTTCCTTTCATAAGAGGTATAAGATCCCAAGTATTGTTTTCCAATTACAGTGATACTCTTCATTCATTGTTGTATCCCAATATGGATTACTTGAAACTTCTGTAAATTTCTATGGATCATGAATCTCTGAAACTTGAGCCAAAAGTGGAGAGGCTCACCAGAATTGTGAACATGTTCAACACTTATCTGAAGGATCACCAACAAGATGACCAGTTGGTTCTCATGTTGAAAGGACCCATGGACCCATGTACCCATGGACCAGCTGGTTTTTGTGTTGGTGTAGGTTCAGGTTCAATGGAGTCATGTGGAGGAAGGTGAACAAGAGAAGATAGATTTTCATCCTCACTGTAATCATCCGAAGAAGAAGAAAATAGAATAGGAATAGAAGACGACACAAACGTCGAAGATGGCTCGTAGGCTTAAGAAGGCACAAACACCGAATTTGGCTTGTAGGCCAAGAGTTTTTCATCAAATTTAACATCTATTCTAATAATAATTACATTACAATGTGGTTGAATAAGTTTGTAACCTTTGACATCTTCAGAATAACCAAAAAAATATACGCTTCTAACTTTTAGGTTGCAATTCTTTCCTTTTCCCATCAGAAATGTGAGCCTGTGCTACACTACCAAATACATGAAAGTGGATTTACACCTGACTTAATTTTATTCTATGCTTCTTATGTTGTTATATTTTGAAGATATATTAAGCCATAAATAGTGGCACATTACCCCTTAATTGGGTAATATTACATTAGTAATGTTATTTTATTTATGTCGGCTTGGGTCCATTAGTTGTAATTGTACCTCCTAGTCTCCTATATATACCAAGGAGACATTTTCATTTGGAATGATCTTGTACTTGGACATTTATGTGGTGTATAAGGAAGTTTCCCCCTTGAAGAGGCTTATTATATGAAATTCTCTCTTTTTCAAGGCGTTGAGTACTTATTCTAAGGTTTTTCTATTCTATATTTATATTTTGTTCCTAACATATGGTATCAAATCTTAAGGTCTTGTGGTTTCGCTACTACATCTGAGACACCTTGGAATTTTTGCTATAAATTTTTTTCTATGTTGAATCAGAAGGAACCCCTTGGAGGATATTTAGTAGATGGATCAAAGTACGTTGGATTAAAATTTCAACTCCAGAGGCCTTATACTTTCGTAGATAAATCTTGTGTAAGATAGGGTTCTGGAATCATCCTTAATTGAGTCACCGCGAAATTTTTTCTATAATGTTTTTTTTGTAATGTTTCAGATTCTGAAAGCCGAAGATTATTCATATAAATTATTAAGGCATTTGTGATAAAACTTTTAGCTTCTGGGTCATCTTAAATTTGTGTATACACCCTATGGAAGATAGGGTATCTGACTAGTCCTATTGACTAGTCTCAAGCAGGTGTTCTAGGTAAAACAATCATAAATTCTTACTATAGTATCCAAATTGAGTGAGACTAGTTACATTGGATAGTGGACAGTCTGTATTATTTTTGGTACGATTTTCAGAATTTTATATCATTTATTTTGTGTGGGGCACGCTATACAAGTGAGACCTCCTGGAAAGGCCAAAAATCAGAAAGTTGTGGAGAAGTGACCATAAATTCCACTTGGCACATCCAATTTTGATCAGACCTATGGAATTGTAAAGAAAAAATATCATATAACTATAAAAAACAAATTTTTATACCTATAAGGGACGAAACTTTGGAGATACAGTAGAAGAAATATTGTCTAGCAGAACCACCTCAAAATCAAGGTTTAAAAGTGATATATGGACAACATGCCACCAAAAAAGGGAACTTCTACACCAAATAAGCCTCCAGAAAGTCCTACTTTGACTCTTGATGAAGGCGAAGAAATATGTAGGGACATAAATGAATTACAAAAGAATACAGTGACAAAATATGAACTAAAAAGGATGATGGATTCAACTGAAGCTAAATTGGAGGCAATAATGGATACTAATATGGATAGTTTAAAAAGGGAGATCATGGAAGGATTGCAAAATTTTCTACTAGAAAGGACACCTGAAAGTGAAAATGTATCCCATGAAATTCATGATGAGGACACAAGGAAGATGAATCAAGAACGAAGAAACTCCAACTTTGGGTTTAAGACCAACGACGTTCCTAAGATCGATATGAGGAAGTTTGATGGTAAGGACCCAATCACATGGATACTTCATATGGAGCAATTATTTTATCTACATAATGTGCCACATACACAAAAGGTACAAATTACTTCTTTATATTTAGAACCCAAACAATTTGTATGGTATCGATGACTTTGTTCTCACAAATCACTCATCACTTGGACAATTTTCAAAGAAGAAATGATAGCACACTATGAGGATACAAGGAGAAATACCTTTTTTAGCCAATTGATAAATATCAAGCAAAAGGGTTTAGCTATAGAGCACATTGAGAACTTCCAAAGATTGAATATAAAGGTAACATATATTCCATATGAGCACTTGATTGATGTATTCATAGGAACTTTAAAGGATAACATTCAACATGAGGTTCACCTTTGGGAGCCCAAATCATTGGAGAATTCATTTAAGGTGCCAAGAAATGTTGAAAGTAAAAATATGGCTATGGCTACTATAAGGACCAATCCTAACATCAATCGAGAGAATATTGCTCCTTCTTCTAAAAAGCCTCAACCTATAAGGTTGACACCTAAACTATTGGAGGAAATAAAAGAAAAAGGTTTATGCTTTAATTGTGACAACAAGTACAGTAAGGGACATACGTGTGGTGAGAAGAAACTATTCTACATAGATTGTGAAGAGGAAGAATAACACAAAAAAAAACAAGAACCATCTCAAGATGAAAACTTAGAAGTGATTTCTTCTGAAGAGATGACTCCCACGATATCGTGTAATGCATTGGATGGAATTATCACTCCTCAAACCCTCAATATTGAAGGATATATCAAAAAGAAAAAGGTAATAGTGCTAATTGATTCTGGTAGTACTCATAATTTCATTCACTATAAATTAGCCAAAGCTCTCAATTTCTTTGTATATCCAGCGCCATAGTTTGAAGTAATGATTGAAGATGGAGGAACTATCAATTTCTTAGAAAAATGCAATAAGATCAATCTTAATATGGGGGAATATGTAATGAATAGTCCAATTATTGATATACCCATGGGTGGTGCTGATGTTGTACTAGGAATCCAATGGTTACACTCATTAGGAACAATGGATTTTAATTTTCAAGAATTTTTCATGAAATTTTCACTGGAAGGAGAATAAATTGAGTTAAGAGGTATCACAGGGAAAACCAGTAAAGTGATAAGCTCTAATGGCATGAGAAAATTATTGAAAAATGGGCATCAAGGTGTTATTGTACAACTATGCTCACTAGATGTTCAAACATCTAAGACATCTATTCCACTATATCTCCAGGGATCATTGATAAGCATTCCAAAGTATTTGAAGATATTCCCAAAGTTATTCCACCCACTCTAAATCATGATCATGATATTCACCTAATTCCTCGGAGGGTTCCTCCTAACATTAGCCCGTAGAGATACCCTTATGCCCATAAGAGTGAAATGGAGCGTATGGTTGAAGAAATGTTAGATGTTGGCATTATTAGACCTAGACAAAGTTCTTACTCTGCATTGGTGGTAATGGTATTCAATAAAGATGTCTCATGGTGTATGTGTCTAGATTATAGAGAGCTCAACAAGATCACTATTAAAGATAAGTTTCCCATTCCTATCATTGATGAATTTTTAGATGAAATACATGGAGCAATCTATTTCACAAAGTTGGATCTCCATTCATGGTATCATTGGATTAGAATGAAGGAAGAAGATATCCCAAAAACAACATTTTGAACTCATGAAGGCCATTATGAATTTTTGGTCATGCCTTTTGGCCTTACAAATGCACCTTCCACATTCCAAGGGTTGATGAATTCCATTTTAAATCCCTTCCTTCTAAAATTTGTGTTAGTATTTTTTTATGATATACTAATCTATAGCAAGTCTTGGGAGGATCACATGCGACATATTGACAAGGTGCTACAACTACTAAAGGAGAAACAACTATATGCCAAACTGTCCAAATGTTTCTTTAGGGTGAAGGAGGTAGAGTATTTGGGTCAAATTGTATCTCATGAAGTTGTCAAGGTATACCTAACAATATTAAGGCCATGATGGACTAGATGATTCCCAAAACATTGAATAATCTTAGGGGATTTTTTGGGTTTGACAGGTTACTATCGTAAGTTTGTTTGGAACTATGGGAGAATAGCAACACCTTTAACGACACTAACTAAGTAGGATGCATTTTCATGGACTCCAGAGGAAAATAAATCTTTTGAACAACTTAAATAGGTGATGTGTAAAGCTCTTGTCTTGACCACACCAGACTTCACAAAAACCTTTATTGTGGAATGTGATGTCTTGAGAAATGACATTGGTGTTGTCCTAATGAAAGAAGGAAGGACCCTAGCTTTTGAAAGTCGGCTACTCAAGGGAAAAGACTTACACAAACCCATTTATGAGAAGGAAATGATGGAAATAGTACATGCATTGAAGAAATGGTTCCCTTACCTAATAAGTAGGCACTTAAAGGTCAAAACATATCATGATAGTCTTAAATACTTCTTGGAACAAAGACTATCTTCACAAGAACAACAAAAATGGGTGACCAATATATTGGGTTATGATTTTGAAATCATCTATAAAAAAGGGAAGAAAAATGTTGTGGAAAATGCACTCTCAAGAAAGGATGAAGATGTTGAGGCCTTTGTTTGTGCTATCTCAATCATCCAACCCGATTGGATAATAGAAGTGAGGGAGGAATGGAAGAATGAAGAAAATGTGAGGACTCTCATTCAAAGGTTGCAGTAGGATTCCAGTGCATTAGATACATTTACATGGAAAAATGATTCACTATGGTACAAAGATCGCTAATATTTATGTAAGAAATCCAAACTAAAAAAAAAGGTATTATTTGAATTACACACCTCTCTGGTAGGAGGGCACTCGGGATTTTTGAAAACCTACCATAGGGTCAAGAAGGAATTTTTTTGAGATGGCCTTAAAACTGATGTTTAAAGGTTTATAGCTGAATGTTTGGTTTTCCAACAAAATAAGGTGGAAACAATTAAGACCCCAAGTATTTTACAACCATTAGCCATCCCAAGTCAGCGTTGGGAGGAGGTTTCCATGGATTTCATCACAGGGTTATCGAAGTCTGAAGGAAAGAGTGTCATCATGGTGATTTTTGATTGACTGACCAAGTACACACACTTTTGTGTACTCTCTCATCCCTTCAAAGCTAGTACAGTTTCCACAACATTCATAGAGATAATTCAAAAACTACATGGAATCCCAAATATTATTGTAAGTGACAAAGATCCTATCTTCACTGGAAATTTTTGGACAAAAATATTTTATTGTTTAGGTACTCAATTGGCTTATAGATCATCCTATCATCCTCAATTGGATGGAGAAACTGAGATAGTGAACAAATGTCTAGAAGGCTACCTTCATTTCTTTGTCTCTGGTAAACAAACACAATGGTTCAAATGGTTACCCTTGGAAGAATGGTGGTATAACACTCTCTTTCATACTGCAACACAAATGACACAATTTATGGCACTCTATGGATACCACCCTCCATCCATCACTTCTTCTCTAAAAGAAAAATCTAATGTTCAAGTAGTGGAAGATCACATCGAGCATCAACAAAAAGTTCTCCAAATCTTACAGGACAACCTAACCATGCAAAAAATCGCATGAAACAACAAGCAGATCAACATTGTAGTGAAAGAAGTTTTGAAGTAGGGGATTGGGTGTTTTTAAGACTGCAAATATACAAACAGATGTCCCTCAAGCAAGCCAAGAAGGATACAAAATTATCACCAAAGTAATATGGTCCTTATAAGATGTTGCAAAAGATTGGTAGTATGGCATACAAATTGGAGTTGCTTGCATCCTCATGAGTACACCCAGCTTTCCGTGTTTCATGCTTAAAGAAGGTTATAGGTGACAAGATCCCTGTTCAAACTATATTTCCAGAACTTGACAAGGAAGGAAAAATCATATTGGATCCTGAAGCCATCACTGACACAATAATTTGCCAGCTGAGGAATAGATCCATTTCAGAGTATTTCATCAAGTGGAGGAAACTTCCTACTAAAGATTCCACTTGGGAAGATGAGTCTTTTATAAAGAAGCATCTGAAATTACTCAAGCATTGCGGAAAACACTTGTCTGAATGGGAGGGGAATGTTAAGACATAAATAGTGTCACATTACCCCTTAATTGGGGAATATTACATTAGCAATGTTATTTTATTTATGTCAGCTTGGGTCCATTAGTTGTAATTGTACCTCCTAGTCTCCTATATATACCAAGGAGACATTTTCATTTGGAATGATCTTGTACTTGGAAATTTATGTGGTGTATAAGGAGGTTTATTAGCCCTTGGTTATGGAAGTAAGCGAATATTAAGGGAGAAAAAGAAAAATGTGAACTGCGCGGAAGACACAGTGATTGATATTGGGTCGAAGTGAACAAAAGAGAAGAAAAGATGAAGAAAAGTAAGAGAAAGAAAGCCATTGGACAAGGAGATTGAGGAAGATAGATCAACGAGGGAGACAAATCATGGAAAACTCAACAAGCGAAAAAATCCACCAATAGATGCTTTGGATAACCTCGCGGGAAGGAAGGAAAGACAGGCTAGCGAAGCCCTGCAAAATGTGGGTCAAGTTGACCTAGGGTTTTGGTATCTAGGGTTTTAGACACCTAGGATTCATCCTAAGGCTGTCGGTGAGCTATTGTAATGTATAAATAAAGGTCAAGAGGACCTGATATGGGTTCGATTATGTGATGATAAGTGATTTTTTTTATTACTGAGAGAGGAGTATTGTGGGGTGAGAGAAGTCATTGTTGTAAGATCTTCAACTGTGTGCGAAGATCAACCCTACATCTGGTGTTGATATTATGGTATCTGCGGGAGGTATTTACCTCCACGTGTGAACCTGATGAGAATAGAATACTCTGGGAAGCAAGAAGAAACTCTAATGAGTTGGCTAATAACCCTAGAAGACTTATTGGCTCAAGAAGATAATTTATATTAATTTATTAGCCTCCAAGAGAATAATTCAGACAGAAATAATAATATATACTGAACAGACAGATACCTAGAATGAGAAGTCAGCTCAGGTAGTTAGCCAAAATTAGTATAAATACAGGAGGCCAGTTCTCATTCTGGCAGGCTATCTCAGAATTGCAGTGCCCATTCTTGTGCACACTGCAGTGCTCAGTCTTGTGCATAGGTTTGGAGGAGAGCTGTTGTTGCAGCTGCTGCAGTGAGCAGTTATGATTGGACTATTTCTTGTCTAGGGTTTGGACTATCTCATTATCTCTTTGTGATGTGCTATCCTTGGGGAAAGGTGCGCTACCCTTTTTTTGGCTATCTATCCTAGGGATTGCTTCTGGAGTGATTCTCTGTCAAGGTTAAGGTGCTCATAGGGTGTCTTCGGCCTATGGTTGGGTGACAAGGGTATTGTCAATGGTAAAACGAGAAAACATCTTTTATATTCTAATAGGTTATGGGTCCAAACCTCCTTCATTCAGTCTAAATGATGGAAGGAAACATAGCCGCTAGGATATTGATCTTGCTAAGGAACTGTCGCTAGGGTTACTAGCAGAAGCAACTTCCAAGACACTGCCGCTAGGGTTAATAGCAAGAGAATTTGTGGAAACCCTAATCCTCTTGTTGAGGCACCTTAAGTGAATGGATTGACCTAATCTCCGGATAGATCAGTGCACTCTAACCTAGCACATCTCCTGATACTCTAAGCAAGCCAAGACGTGAAGTTTGAGTTTGTGGTCAAATCTAGGGTTTGACCAAGTCAAAGAAAGCCATGAATTATTCTATGAAGTCAAAGAACAAGTTATATGGAGCCTCTAATTTCAGAGTGTGGAAGACAAGGATTGACCTCATCCTTTCCAAGAATAAAGTGTTGGATATCGTGAAAGGAAAGATCATGGAACTAGTGTTTGAAGAAGGAAAAGAGAAGGAACCACAGAATGTTGTAGCTACAGAGAAGTTCAAAGATGATGACATCAATTCTATGAGTATCACAGTGGAATCTATAAAATACCACTTGATATCCTACATCTCCCATCTTGACTCATCGAAGAATATGTACGATTCCCTAACAAATCTCTTCTCTGTCAGAAACATTAGACAAGTTATGAGTCTGAAGAATGAGCTCCGTGACATGAAGATGAATGACGAGGACAACATAACATCATATTTTGTGAGAATCTCTTAGTTAAGAGATCAACTACAAGCTATTGAAGAGATCATCTCAGAGAATGAATTGGTAAACATAGTACTCAATGGTCTTACCAAGACGTGGGATGCATTTGCTACAAGCATCAACACAAGGAAGGAGTATCCAACATTTGAAGAACTTTGGAATTGCTATTCTCAAGAAGAATCAAGGATCAGTGCAAATGAGAAACCCCAAAATAAGTACAATGATCAAGCCTTCACAACAAGATTCAATAATTTCAGGAACAAAAGGAAGTTTGGTTCAAGGAGGAAGCCAAATCAAGAGAAAGACATTTAAGAAATACAATGCTTTAACTGTCAAAAATATGGTCACTATAGGAATCATTGTATCGAACTAAGGAAAAGGAAGGAGAAACATGAAGCATCAATTGACGAAGAAAAGGAACTTACAAAGAAGAATAAGCAGGATGAAAGAGACTTCTTCTTCTAAAGGTAACAATACTCTTCTTATTTCTTGTACATATCTTGTTTGCATCATCTCTGTACATATCTTGTATATCTATCTCTTGGAATATAATGTGCTCCAAGAAGAACTATAACTATGAAAGAACAACAAGATAAGGATGAATATCATTAGATAATACACATGAAAGGATGAAATAAAAATCACGTGGAAGCTATTGCAAGATAAGCCGAATCAATCATGAAGAGACTTAGAAGTCAACAATCAAGAGGGATTGGAGAAAGACTTATGAAATTTTGTAGAAGACAACAAGACGGAAGCATGGAATCTGTTAGACAGAGAGAGCCAGTTATATATTGTAGAAGACAATAAGGATGCAGATGGAAGCGTGGAATCTGTTAGACGGAGGGGGACGACTATATGTACTCATACATGAAGAAAGAATTAGGAGGGAGCTAATACTATGATCCATAAAAGATGATGAAGTATATATCCATGATAGCATCCATCAAAGATAGTACATATCTAGTTCAACCTCAAGAAATTCTTCTTCGAAGAGAAGCTATAAAGTATCCCTGGTTGTCCATCCACATCCATGATCCTGTGATGAAAGAAAGAAATGGAATATTTAGGGCACGGAATATATGTTGGCAAATGCTTAACAGGTAGTGTATGCTTGTCATTGATGGAAAGTACAATAGTGAAGATGGAAGGATCAGAGTGTGCATCGATGGACACACAGGAAAAACGAAGGCTCAAGAGGAATTAGCACAGAGTCAAAATTCTTCCAAGTAAGAAGGATGTGTAAGATTAGAGGAGAAGCGTCACTGATCGTTGGATCCCATCCAAAATTCCTGATAGCATGAGGGCCGTTAGATCTAAATAAATACAAGCAGAGTGCGCTAAAGAGGAGGATAGATCTCAGGCGTTAGATCTGAGCGCAGGATCCGACCATCGTTGGATCGAGGAAAACCTGCACGATGTTTAAAGTGCAAGGAGAAAAGGGGCTCACAAAATCCCGAAAGTAGGAGGACTGTCCATCTCAAGGGGTTATGTGGACCATTGATCCGACTCCCTGTCGGGGTTTCAAGGATCGTGAGTTGAATAGGTCAAAGAATAATAACCACAGGACTTGCAAAATCGTGATATGCGATACCTCGATATAATCTCGACCGTTGGATCGAGGACAAATATGGACCATTGATCCCAGCTCTTGTCGGAGTTTCGGGGATCGAGAGTTGGACATGTCAAAGATTATTGACATCGGGAACCCCGAAATCGCGATGTGTGAACCGTCAGATCAAGATATGATCTGGACCATAGACCCGACTCACATCAGCATACCACATCATCTAGGAACACGTGGCACAACTAGGTAATGACAAGTGTCAGACTATTTCAACATTTCAGGCACATGTAAGTCACGAATCAGAGTGACACATGGCAGTATTCAACATGTGTCAATCCATGTGTGATGTCAGCAGATTTACACCACTTGGGAGATGGAAAAATGTCGAAGGACGAGAAGGGGCTAAAGGGGACGAGCCTTGGTGCACGGTCAGGTGGAGAATGATACAGAAAGTGACACGACAGGAGTGGGTCCCTTCGTCAATACTTCACCTTTCTGGACCCCCCCTCCCCTGTATTAAATATAGAAAGGCAAGGGGGGTCCGAAATCGCATGAGCGTCGTTGATTTGGGCACTTTAATCCTGACTGCTCAAGAGATGCATGCCCAATTCCAGACCCCCCCCCTTCGCTTAAAGGTAGAATGGAAAGGGGGCTCCAGAATCCAATCCTAACCGTATATCTAGGAGTACAAATTATGACCATCCAGATTTTCTCGCTGCATATCCAAAGCTGCAGATGAATTTGAACAAGATCGGAGGGCTATTGTTGCACGACACAGTAAAACTGCCAGAAACCATTGATGGCGTCTGCTAGAGAATATGAAGAGACCCGTGCATGATCGCCAGAGGAGATGAAGAGTCTCCAAGCTTCGTCCAGTGAAGCAAGACTATTTTTATAAAGGATTGACAGATGGATGAGTGTTGAAGTCTGTAACTGAAACAGAGAAGGCGAGATCGACTGTCACAAAGAAGACGAAGAGTCTCAAACTGACAGAGACGCTGATGAATCTCAGTATAACATACAATGATGCTGGACACGTGGGGTGAACCACCAGAGAAGGTGAAGAGTCACGATGATGATCAGACAGAGCACTCAGGAGGTGGAGAATAACGACACAGAGTCCGCATGCAGAGGTATTGTGAACATTGCATGCAGAAGGTGCACATAATCTATAAATACATGGTACAGAGAAGAGATGGGTGCAGTTGCTGCTACGGTTGCTATTGGAGTTTGCTGTGGTAGTTTTTGGTGAAGGTGATTCATGTGTGAAGAAGGATCAGAGTGCAGTAGCTGAAGAGGAAAGAAGAGGAACTGTGCAGAAAATGGACATGGCGCAGAGAGCATAAAATGCAAAAGAACAGAAAGCGCAAGTGATGTGTGCAGAAAGGGAATGAGGCAAATAGAGCAATGAAATGAAGAAGAAGAGTGATCAGTCTGGTAAGCCATTGTTGAACATCATATCACTGTAATAAGGTTGAGTAGCAAAGATTTATATTTCAGGGTGGTTGGGAGGTGCTAGGGAGGACTGGTGTCCTCAAAGGTTCAAGTAGATGCTTGAACACAGGGAGTTGGTGCTTCCTTCTAGTTGGTGCTAGAGAAACCAGGGATTTGGTGCTTCCTTCTAGTTGGTGCTAGAGAAAACAGGGAGTTGGTGCTTCCTTCTAGTTGGTGCTAGAAAAACTAGGGAGTTGGTGCTTCCTTCTAGTGGGTGCTAGAGAAAACAGAGAGTTGGTGCTCTTAACAAGTTGCAGCTTGCAAAACTGAGGTTGTAGCCTCATTATGAGTTGGTGCTCATATGTATGATACTGTAAATAATGTAGCCATTACTTATCATATAAAAGAAGAGAGGTTTTTACCCTGCATGGGTTTCCTCTAGAAATATCTGTCTCTGTGTTTCTCATATATGTGAATGATGCTGAAAGTGCTATTGTTTATTTCCCTGCTTTATTGTGATCATCATTCAGAGTCTCTACAAAGAATTTACAAGAACCATAATTGTTTAAGCACAGTAACAACTGATTCACCCCCCCTCTCAGTTTTCTAACAATTGGTATCCGAGCTGGCCCCTTTTATCTAAGGGTAGATCCTAGAGCTTAAACATGTCAAGCCATGAAGGAAATTCAACCAATAAGGCCCCTCCATTCAATGGAACAAACTTTGCCTTCTGGAAAGTTAGAATGAGAACCTACATAATGGATTTAGGTGCAGATGTCTGGGATGTGGTAGAGACTGGTTATGTAAAGCCAGTTGTGCTAGATAATAAGGATGACAAACTAGAATTTAGCTTCAACGCTAAGGCTATGAATGCTATCTTGAGTGGGCTTGCAGAAGCAAAATTTGTAAAATTTATGCACCTAGGAACTGCCAAAGAAATGTGGGACAAACTCATTAACAATTATGAGGGTAATGAGAAGGTAAAGGATGCAAAGCTTCAAACCTACAGAATACATTTTGAACAACTGAAGATGAAGGAGGATGAAACTGTTGGAAAATACTTTCTGAGAGTAGAAGAAATGGTAAATGCAATGAAGGCACTTGGTGAAACATTTGGGGAACCTTCTTTAGTTTAGAAAATCTTGAGATCTCTCCCAGATAGGTTCAACCCGAAGGTCTCTGCTATAGAAGAACTTAATGATCTGAAAACCTTGCAGTTTGACCAACTTCTCGAAACATTGACTGCATATGAAATGAGAATAGTTAAAGATAAACCC
>ML795757.1:110147-129498 GCA_009831015.1 Picea engelmannii
CTCATATGTATGATAATGTAAAGAATGTAACTATTACTTATCATATAAAGAAAAAGAGGTTTTTACCCTGTATGGGTTTCCTCAGGAAATATCTGTCTCTGTGTTTCTCATATGTGTGACTGATGTTGAATATGCCTTTGTTTATTCCCCTACATTATTGTGATCATCATTTAGTGTCTCAGCAAAGAGTTTAAAAGAAGCATAATTGTTTAAGCACGGTAACAACTGATTCAACCCCCCCTCTCAGTTGTCCAACAACCCTATCCAGATTGACAAGCCTGTGATTAATGAAGCTAAGGTCGGGCCACCCGTGCCCTTCCATGTCCTAATTCCTTCTCCTAAACCCTCGGTCGACCTTGATATTTAATTACCTGACGTTATAACTGAGAAGGCCGAGGCTATAAAATATCCTGTGAGCAAAAAGGTTAGAGGTAACCCTATTGTTGATGGAAAAGGTAAAAAGAATGCTGGACTTATCTCGAGAATGGCTAGGAATAAGCCTAAACCTAGTGTAGAGTAGAAGCCCATAGTCCTTAGTGAAGATTCAAACTCTAACATAGAACGCTTCCTAGCTAGTGAGTACCCTTACTCACAAGGTCTATGCTCCGAACCACCCTATGAATTCGTTTCTAATATTCCCCCTTGCCTAAGGAACAATCCTAGCTACCCTGGGATAAAAATACCTAATGAAACCCTCGACAATTTAACCAAACCTTCACCTGCTTTTTCGAAGCTCGGACAGTCGTCATGTGACCAATGTGATGTTTGGTTGGAATGATACTATACAGACGTTCCCTTACTTCAATCGAAAATCAAATCGTTGGAGAACCAATTTGCAGTGTTGACCAGCCAAAGAGACAAGCTTCAAGTAAATGATATGAAGCAGAAAACCACTAGTTCCATCATTTTCAGGAATGTTGAATTGGCTACAGCCGTCGTTAATTCCAAAATGTCATGATCAAATCGTCTGCTCGTCATCCAGGTATGAATTTCGATATCAATTTCGTTTTGTGAATTTCTAGGATTGATATAATGATTTGAGTTGGTTTTCAAATAGCTCTGTCTATTCTTCGAAATGACTCTGTTGATTTATATCGAAATGGTTATGTTGTTCATCCTGTACATTATTCTCGTTTTGCTAAAATTGAATGAGGTTGTGGTTTGGATAAATGATTCGGTCATACCCAGTTTAGCCTTTGATAGGTTTTCATAAGATTTGATTCGTTTTTCTGTTGAGTTAACGAAATCAATGGTTTACTTTCGATTGGATTTGTTTGCATCTAATCTGAATAGGAGGGTTTTTATGCTAAATTTAGAGCACGATCATGTTTTGATTTGGTATGATTTCGTTATGGTTAGATTATATCAGCTCTAATTTAGTTTGTATGCTGTGATTTTGGAATGACTTCGTGAGTTTGAATAAATGTGATGCAATCTCCTAAATCAGGAATACAACTCTGATCAACTCTGATTTGGAAAGAACGACTCTGTTTTTTATGGAAACAATATTCTCATTTAAGCCTGTGCAAAAGATATCTACGCCCGAATCATGGAACGGTTTTGATTCACAGCGACTATGTTAAACCCCAACTGTTCGATTCACTCTTGATTGGATTGCTGTGTATCTTCAGTTAGTACGATGATTTTCATGAGTTGGATTCGTATCATAGATGCTTCTCTGCTTGATTTTAATTTGCAAAATGAATTGGTCGACATATGTTATCTCGGTCAAATTCGGTTATAATTCATTTGAAAGGAGTGATTTCGTTCAATATCAATCGATTTTGTTTTCCCCGATTAGCGATAACAAATGATTGAATAAATCCTACAGATCTCATTATCGATCGATTGATTCCATTATCATTTCATTTGTGGTAATTCACATGCCAGTTTTGACTTGATGGATCGTTCGTTTATGTTAATACAGTTGTATCAAATCTGGAAATGATCCTATTGTTTTCATATAGATTCGACCGTGTTTCCTGTTGATGGATAAGGCAATCGATTTGTTTAACTGTATCGGTTTTAGTTTGATATCAAAGCATTTCATTACTGTTCATTACGATTCTGTTTACCTGATTTTGTGACAACAAACGAAACAGAGTATATGCCTTTCTTTAGTCGTTTGATTGATCTTAGTCGTGTTTTGATCTAAAACTAGTATGACAACTTCAATTTGAATGATTCGTTTGTCTTTCAAATAGCTATTAGATACTTGTTAATAGTTGAATTTAATTCTTGAAAGATTTAAATTGATTTTAATGGTGATTCTGCGTCTGATTTAGACCAGCTACAGAATCGCAAGATTCTGTAGCTAGTCTATAGAATTAGATTTTTTATCATTTTATCAATAAAATACCCTTCTAACTTGTCCATTTTTAACCCTTTTTAGGTACATCGAAATTGCATTGGACATACTGGACAATCTAGGAAATATTTGTGTGTTTAGTTTTATTTTAGGTTCCTAGTTTAGTCAGACTTGGGATATATTCCTAGATTTTATGTAAACAGTTTTGATAACCTCCACAGGGATGTTTTACCCTGTTGAAGGTCTTTAAATACTTATTATTTTTTGTAATAAGGGCATCCTCACTTGTGGGAGAACCAGACTATGGATTTCTAATACAAACTGAGACAGGAATTGATGTTTTTCTACAGCTTTCGCTTTCATAATATCAATCTTTTGTTTCAAGTTTATGCATGTCATTTGCAGTTGATTATAGACTACTTTAGTTATCGTAATTTATTGCAGAATGATATGATTTAATTAATGTGTTATCCACATCTGATTTCTTTCATTACTTAAAAAATACAACAATTACTTTGTTTCAGTTGATGAATCACAGATTTCTCTTCTTCATTAATTGAATCATTTTGTATAAGCCTTTGCATATAGGTTTATCTAACTGTGAAGATTTATAAATCATTAGATTGTTGTAATTTTTATGTCTTGTTTGTCCTATAATCATATTTGAAGAGAACTATAACTTTCTGTTTACAAGGAGCGCATGGATAATTCGGTGCGGGTTTCCTCCCTCTGATCAGCTAAGACAATCATCATACACAGGACAAACCTGGAGTGTTTCTCTAGGTTAGTTTATTATTTATTTGTTTGGTTAATTCGTTAGTATAATATTAGTAGTTTAGTTAGATATATGTTTAGTTAGATTTGTAGTTAGAATTAGTATATTAGTTGTTTAGTTTAGTTAGTTCTGTTTTATTTCTGTTCATAAAATTATAAAATCAACAAAAAATATCTCTTTCTGTCTTAGGACAGAATATTAATGAGTTTTTCAGATTTTATTTAAATCTGTAAATTGTTAATATTGTATATTTTGTGAATAAGATTTATTTATGTTAGTAGTTAGATAGTTAATTAGTTAGAGTTAATATAGTATTAGTTAGTAGATTGTATATATAGAATAGTTAATTTTATTTTAGTTTGTTTAATAGTTAGTTTTAGTTAGATTAGTTAGTTTAGAGTAGTTTTTTTTTCTTTGTTTTCTTAGGACTAGATCGGCTAACGGAGCTGCTAAACCTGTCGGGGTGGTTCATCCCAAACGACTTGGTTTATTAGACAACCTCGGACCGGTTCCACTCTCCCAGTTGACGAACGATCAATTTCGCCCGTCAACAAATGGCACTAGAAGGAGGGCCTGAATTTAATTAATGGCATGAGGTAGTCGCAAGAATCCTCCACCACCTAATCACTCACCTATAGTGACTAGAAGCCATTTAAACGATAATATTTCCCTTCAAACAACAACTACTTCAACCGACGATCCACGGATCACAGTTGAGCCAACAAACCCTAATCTTACAAGTGGTGACATACAAGAGATTGTCCATCAATATCTTATAAGAACTCATGGTGCCTTGGCCCATTTGAGGCAACCAAACCGTCCGTTGGACCAACCTTTAGACTTCTCTGATATCAGAGAACAATTAAGAGGCACTAATCTCACTGTGAATCCTACAGATCCAAACCTAAATCTTGTTGCAGGAGGATCTGGGATACCCCCTTCACCACCTCCATCATCTCCTTCCTCTTCTGGAGGGGATTCCTTTGACGAAGGTGATTCCCCTTCTCAGCCTTCCACACCCACTACACCAATGGAAAATCAGAACAACCCTGCTAAACCTTGGCTTGACTAGGATGCCGTAGCTGTACCTGGAGCTCAACATCCCTTACCTAAACACCCGGAGAAATGGCTTGCCAAGTTTGACCTTGACTCAAAACAGATTGCTGAAGATGACATTAAAAAGTTTATGTTAGCCATAAGATTCCTCAATGTCGAACATGAAGACATTGTCTGTAGGTTGTTCCCTTATACTTTCGAGGGTAATGCATCCACATGGTACTTTTCCCAACAACCCCATACCATCGTGTCTTGGGAAAAGTTTGAGCCATGCTTTTTGGAAAAGTTCAGAGACGGTAAACCTCCGGAAGTCCTAGTCATGGATATTTCTAGCTTAAGAATGAACCCGAAAGAAAAGGTTAAAGACTTTAATCAAAGATTCTTAACACTTAAAAACCGAATCCCTACAGATTCCATGCCTACTGAGAGTCTTATAATAGCATACTACACTAAAGATTTGCATCAAAGTATAGCTATTTGGGTTAAATGATCTAAGAAATCCATGTTGTTAGAAGCCTTCGAGGAGGCCAGCCAGATTGAAAAAGACATTCTTAGTCTTAAATATTCTACTAGCAACGAAACAGAGACTAGTTCTTCTTCCAAAAAGAAGATTGAAATCCTCCCCATACCTACTCAAAGTAAAACACAACCTGAAAGCTCAGATTTAGAAAACTTAACTAAAGTTGTTCAAAAACTGTCAAATCAAGTTATAGACTTAAACAGGATGACCGAAGAAGCTTCCTCGAGCAAAGGGCCTTACAAACCCCCATTCCGGAAGCCTTTTCCTACCAACCGACCTAATCCAACCACCGAAGGCCTTAATCTAGAAAGTCTGCAATGCGCTCTTCAAACAATTCTTGAAGCCCAAGATAATTGATGCCTCCTGAGATCTCTGAGGAGGTAGTTGAACAAGAGACAGTTCAAGAAGAGTCTTCTCCGAATATTTTTGGACACTTCTCGGATAACATCTTTCAATCTAACTTCGAGACAGTACATCCCTATAATACCAGGAGTAAGACAACAAACAAATCTTCTGCCGAAAACACTACAACTTCGCCTCCAAAGTAATCTAAATCAGCTGAGACTAAACAGAGTAATGTGAACCACAACTTAGATTATGATGTAGTTGAAGATCTTAAAAAGTCAAGGGCTAACATTTCTGTTTATGAGTTATTGAAATTTCCATTTCTACTACAAAAAATGTTACAAAATATCTCAGAGAATGGAAAAAATGGTAATTCTAATGGTAACAAGGTTGTGCAGAACAAAGTTCCCCAGAAGACTTCCACTAAAAACAACCCTGATCTACAAGATAAAGGGAGCCTTCCTGTAAGTAATGTAAATAATGTAAATAATGTAGAAACTACGAGTAAAAAGCCACAAGCTACCACTCTTAGCACTCACAAAAATGTACCTCCATTTTTGTTAACTTTCGAAATCTTTAATAGAAACGTGCACAATTGTATGGTAGACTCAGGAGCGTCATCCAATGTGATGTCATGGTCTGTATGCCAGAAGATTAATGCAGAAGTTGAACCATCTACTTTAAAAATCATACAGCTTGATCAGACCAATGTTAAAGTTATAGGCGAACTGAAGAATGTGCTTATTAGATTATCATATAACCCCAAGGTTCATCAAGTTATTGATATAATTGTTATGGATATTCCAGAAGTGTATGGTCTGTTTTTAAGCAGGGACTGGTCGGAGCAGCTACATGGTTATTTTGCGACAGATTGGTCCCATCTATGGCTTCCAGACAACGGTAATCCTAACAAGATCAAGGTGAATCGTGAACGCTACCTTAAGTTCATGGTCACAGATTTTAACGATCCCAATGAACCATTTACACCTTCTGCTGATTCACCCGAAGTACAAGGGATGGACACCTTCTTCAAAAATTTCATGGCCGAGGCTTCACCTATCACCAATCCAGAACAGTAGTCCGAGATTGTATCATATATGCAGCCAACAACTTCTACGCAACGGTCTCATGTACCCGATGGAAATCAAATTTGGTCTCTTTATTTCGACGGGTCAAAGTCCAAAGAAGGAGTTGGAGCAGGCTGCATTATTATCGATCCGGCAGGTAACAAAACATTAATTGCATGTAGGTTGGAATTTGAATGTACTAATAATACTGCAGAATATGAGGCTTTACTGCAAGGTCTCAGAAAAGCTTCGGATATGAACATTCAAAATCTAACCGTCTTTGGCGACTCTGAAATAGTGGCTAGACAGGTAAGAGATTCTATCCACTGTTTGTCTCTGCATCTCAAAATCTACCAATCCGAGGTATGGAATTTAATGAATACATTTTCTTCTTTCAATATAAATTCTATTCCTAGATTGAATAACTTTGAAGCAGATTTATTAGCTAATGTAGCTTCTAAACTTCTTCCTGCAGAAGGCTTGTCCCCAGATGCATTCTCTGTTGAGATGTTGTTCCGACCATCCGTTCCCGACAACATCACAAATTGGAGATTCTTTGACAATGATCATCAGATTATTAACTTTATGCACATGGAAGAAACTTTTCAAGGTGCAAGGATAGACGAACACATGCACAACAACAATTTGTGCAATTTCACAGTAATACCAGATCCGAGAACTCTGTAATCTTCATCGGACATGGTAAACTCGATCCCTAAATCTGTAGTTAGATTAGAGAAGTTTTATGATCTTCAAGATAAATTTAAAAAGACAGTCAACTGTAAAACCAATAGTTCCTCGTTATCATATGAAAAAGTAAACTTAGGAACTAATGAAAATCCTCAGTGCATTAATCTAGGGTTGGGGTGTTCTCAACAAGAAAAAGCTGCATTTATTAAATTGTTCAAAGAGTTTAAATATGTCTTTGCATGGACGTATGACGACCTTAAAACGTTCAACCCCAACATCATACAACATGTCATTCCGATGAAGCCCCAAACCTTATCCTTTCAACAAAAATTGAGGAAAATGCATCCTAAACTCGAACCGACCATTCAAAAAGAATTGAATAAACTCCTAAATGCTAAGATAATTTTTCCTGTTAGACACACTCAATGGGTTTCTAACCTTGTCCCAGTCCAGAAGAAAAGTGGGGAAATTCGACTCTGCGTCGATTTCTGAAACCTTAATGGAGCATCTGATAAAGACAACTATCCTGTCCCGCCCATGGAACAGATCCTTCAATAGGTATCTAGTTCTGAGAGGCTATCCTTACTGGATGGTTTCTCAGAATATAACCAAGTCCTGATGTCTCCACCAAACCAACTTAAAACTACCTTCCGTACTCCGTGGGGCACTTATGCTTATCGTAAAATGCCCTTTGGATTGATTAATGTTGGTGCCACTTTTCAGAGAGAAATGGGCATTGCTTTTTGAGGCTTAATCAATCAGTCCGTCGTAATTTACTTAGATGATGTTACCGTATTTTCTAAAAACAAAAACGATCATCTAGCTCACTTACGAGTCGTCCTACTGTGATGTCGTAAATACGACATCTCCTTGAATCCTAAAAAATCCATCTTTGCAGTAGAACAGGGTAAACTCTTGGGATTAATTGTGTCTAGTGAAGGGATGATTATTGATCCTGAAAGGACTCAAGTCATCGTGAAACTTCCCCCTCCTACATCAAAAAAATCTATGTAGTCTTTCTTAGGCCAGATTAACTTCGTGAGGAGATTCGTCCCGGTTTCTCCGAAATTGATCCGGATTATTTTCAGCAGGAAATGAGAGTGGAGATATAATAAAGAAATGTACAGAGATATTGCAGATATTCAATAATATAACAGAAATGTATCAGAGATGCAAACATAAACACAGATATACAGTAATACATGATTTCTATTAATCAAAGAAATGTACAGAGACTGTAAAAATACAGAGTGAAAGACTCGCTAGAATGGTGACAGCTTATCTCTGAGAAGAGATGTGACGGCTACTCACATTCGCAAGAAGATGGTTACAATGAGGCTCTGAAGGCCTTTTTACAATAAACGGGAATGCCAAAATTCCTAGACATCAAAAAACCTAACCCTAGGAGATGAAGCGCCAAAAGTCATGTGGGCCCCATTTGGGTAAGTGAGTACATCAACTTCCCAGGGTCGTAACTTTTGCATACGATCTCCGTTTTAGGCGTGTGATAGCTCGTTGGAAAGATATCATAGAGGAGATTCATTTTGGGGGATAAATCATTCCTTTGGCTATTATTAAGAACCTCGATCTCGAAAAACCTTCATTTAGGCCCTCAAAATGGCCCCAGAAGTTAAAACCTGCTAAAAATAGTAAATTGCCAAAATTGCCAGAAAACAATTTTGAACCAGTCGAAAAAGGTGGGTGGCCACCAATATCCACCTAGATCAATCCTCCCTCCTTAGGAAGCAATGGTCTCCATTGCGTTGAGTTCCCGGGGGAGAGGGAAAAGCATTTTCTCGATTTGCATCTGGGTGAGCTGCTTGTATTGTTGGAGACGTCGTGTTGCTTGGTTTGTGGAAGTCTGTCATGAACCTGTTGAAGTTGAGTTTGTTCAACAAGTCAAGCTACATGAGAGGAAGGTGTGCAGAAGGAATTTTTGTGCTTTGCTGCAACCTTTTCGATCTGCTTCTGTTGGATAGAAGGTGCTTGGGTCGAAGCTATGGTGGTTGCAGTATCCTTCTGTTCACCCTTTGAACAGATTGTGGAGAAGATGAATTTTGTAGTATGAGATACTACCTTGCGGCACTATTTAGGTGGGGCAGTAGTTGGAACTACCTCTGGTATTCTGTAGAGATGACCCCCCAGAGTAATAATGACACTACAGGGTCGAGACTCATAGATAACATGGAGTTTCCACATATATGGCTGGTCCAAGAGAACATCACAGACATCCAGTGGGGAAACATCACATAATACCTCATCCTTGAAGGGTTGGATGCTGTATGACATTCGACACTGCTGGCTGACACGAAGATCTCGTCCTTGGCGAAGCCACCCGATGTTGTATGGTTGCGGGTGTGGTGTTGTCGACAATCCCAACTGTTTGACGACCTCTACTGAGATGAGGTTCTTTTGGCTTTTTCTATCAACGATAAAATGCAGCGGGATCCCCTTCACCCACATCTGTGAATGAAAAAGGCACTCCCCCTCTTCTGGATCTGTTGGTTCTTCTGGTTGAATTGTTGCGGTCGTGACAATAGCAGTGGGGTCTACGTCGATGATCTGTCTTTTACCAGTATTTTCGGAATCAGATTCTGAATCAGGGTTTGGCTCCTTGCCTTTGATCTCGGCCACCAATGTCTATTTTGAGCGACATTCATTGGTGTTGTGCCAGGGGATTTTGTGGAAATCGCACCATTTTCCGGTGTCCTTCTTTGTCTTCCCGTGACCCTTATTTTCCTATGGCTTGGCCTGGTTTTCAGGAAACTGTTTGTTAGGGATGTATTTTTCATACTTTGTTGTGGATTTGCAGACCTGAACTCCCATTTGTTCTGGTGCTTAAATTTCTGCTCAATTTTAACAGCATATCGATAGGCAGCACCGAGTGATGAGATGTTCAGAAAATCCATTTCAGTTTGGATGTATCTGTGTAGAGCCCCATGGTATTTCAGAACCAAATGTCGTTCAGAGTCTTTGATACCCAACTTGGTGCGCAAGGTATGGAAGGTATTGGTGAACTCCAGAACTGCTTGGCCCCTCTCTTTCCGTAGTGTGGTCCATCTCATGTATTGGTCCTCATAGTTGCCAACAGGGTAGTATTGTTCCTTTACCGCATCCACAAAAAAATCCCAAGTGGGCTCGGCCCCATGTATTCCAGACTCCTCTGTGGAACTCTACTCCTAGTAAGTTTCCCACCAATGTTTGACATGGGGGAGAGCCTTAAGGAGTGCGAAGGTGATCTTTTCTTTATTGAAAAAATTATGAATAGAGAAATAACCTTCTAGCAGATTTAACCATTTATCTAGGGCATCTGCATCTATTTGACCTTCAAATACGGGAATATCAAAATTAACCTGTACCTTGAAAGGTGAGGTGCCTCCAAAGTGGCTTCTTGATGAAGATGCACCTGATGCTATCGGTAGGCATTGAAGGATGTGCGAAAAATTCTCCATCATTTCATCCCTCTGTCACGTGAGAGCTTGCTCAAGCAACAAATTGATAGGATCGTCTGCTCTGTCGATTTTCTTTTCTTCCACCATTGAGGGTTTCTTGGATGTGTGAGAGCAATTGTCTTCAAGAGAGACAAGCTCGAGACCCAACTTGCTATACTCAGACCTCGTCGGGGACATGCACTGAAAAAAAAACAATGAAGAGCAGCCTGCTCTGATAGCACTGATCCAGATTATTTTCGGCACGAAATGAGAGCGAAGATATAATAAAGAAATGTGCAGAGATATTGCAGATATTCAATAATATAATAGAAATGTATCAGAGATGAAACCATAAACACAGATATACAGTAATACATGATTTCTATTAATCAAAGAAATGTACAGAGACTGTAAAAATACAGAGTGAAAGACTCTCTAGAATGGTGGCAGCTTATCTCTGAGAAGAGATGTGACGGCTACTCGCATTCTCAAGAAGATTGTTACAATGAGGCTCTGAAGGAATTTTTACAATAAACGGGAATGCCAAAATTCCTAGACATCCAAAAACCTAACCCGAGGAGATGAAGCGCCAAAATTCATGTGGGCCCCGTTTGGGTAAGTGAGTACATCAACTTCCCAGGGTCGTAACTTTTGCATACGATCTCCGTTTTAGGCGTGTGATAGCTCGTTGGAAAGGTATCATCGAGGATATTCATTTTGGGGGCTCAATCATGCCTTTGGATATCATTGAGAACCTCGATCTCAAAAAACGTTCATTTAGGCCCTCAAAATGGCCTCAAAAGTTAAAACCTGCTAAAAATAGTAAATTGCCAAAATTGCCAGAAAATAATTTTGAACCAGTCGGAAAAGGTGGGTGGCCACCAATATCCACCTAGATCAGAAATGGCCAGGCATTTATAGAATCTAATTAATAAAGAAACCCAATATCACTGGGGACCCCTAGAAAATTAGGCTAAATTAGGCTTTTAATGCAATAAAGAAGGCCATAATAGACGCTCCGTCTCTCATGAGGCCAGATTTTTCTCAAGACTTTACACTCTATACTTTTGCTTCGGACCATTCCTATGCCACCGTCCTAACCCAAAAGAATGTCGAAAACAATGAAGTACCCATTTCCTTTATGAGATTTGCTTTCAAAGGAGATGAACTTAATTACCCAGTGGTAGATCGGCAAGCCTATGCTGTTTTCAAAGCAGTTAAGCACTTCCGGTCCTATCTTCTGAAGTCAAGGATGAAAGTCATTGTCCCCTACCCAGTCGTTAGGAATCTGTTAGTGCAGAAGGAACTAGGAGAAAAGGGAGCTAACTGGGTCACCTCCTTGCAAGAGTATGACTTAGAAATCACCCCATCTCAGATAGTGATAGGCCAAGGGTTATGCAAGTTAGTTGTTGATTCAGCAGCAAGACAACAAGAAGAAAGTGATACGTCAAACCTAGGACAACAAGATCAAAATCTAATTTGTTGCGCACAAAACCCTGTCAGTCCTTGGTATGACGATATAATATTCTGTCTTGAACATGGGTCAACCCCCCGTCACCTGGATCCCTCTAAAAGAAGAGCGTTAAGATTAAAGTCTACCTCCTTTCATCTGGTTAATGGTATCCTATTTCGTCAGAGTTTTGACGGTGTACTGATGCGTTGTCTTGAAAAAGACGAAGCAGAAAAAGTCTTGTTAGAGTTGCATGCAGGAGAAGCTGGTGGTCATTTTTGTGGTGACACCACTTCCCATAAGGTTTTGAGAGCCGGTTATTATTGGCCCACACTTTTTAGAGACGCCCATGCCTTGTGTCGTAAATGTATCATTTGTCAGAAAGCATCAGGGCGGTTACAAAAACCAGCCTTTCCTTTGTAGCCCGTTTCAATAGATTCTCCTTTTCAGCAGTGGGGCCTTGATATCATAGGTCCAATCAACCCCCCATCCTCACAACAACACAATTTTATTGTGACATCCACAGATTACTTTACCCGATGGTCTGAAGATGCCGCATTAAGAACTGTCAACACCAGTCAGGTAATTGCCTTTCTAAATTCGAATATTATCGCTCGTTTTGGTATTCCTGACTGTCTAGTATTCGATAATGCTTCTTACTTTTCTTCTCTTGAGATGAGCGAGTTCACTTTGGAAAAAGGAATTAAACTAAAGTATTCTACTAGTTATTACCCCCAGGGCAACGGATTGGCAGAATCAACAAACAAGAACTTGATTAAAATCATCAAGAGAACGGTGGTTGAAAATCAAAAGAATTGGCACAATGCACTGCTAAACGCGTTGTCGGCTGATAGGGTAACACCAAAATCTGCTATAGTTAACTCCCCCTTTTTTCTCATTTATGGCAGAGAAGCAATTCTTCCACCTCACATTCTTCTTCCTTCACTTCAGTTGTTGCAGAAAGTCCAAGAAGAAGATTGTCCCCCTTTGGAAAACCAAATTAACTCTTTGATGAAGCTAGAAGAAGTAAGAGCCCAAGCTAAACGTAAGTTAGATCAACATCAACTATTGGTTAAAAGTTGGTTCGATTCTAACTCTGCTTCTGATAGGAATTTTGAAGTATGCGACCTCGTCTTGAAATGGGACAAACCGCATGAGGGAAAGGGAGAGCACACAAAATTTCAAAACTTATGGCTTGGACCGTTTTTAATTGCTGAAAAGTTGGGTCCCAGTTCTTTTCAATTGCAAAATCTTGAGGGGCAGCTTGACACCTATCCGGTGAATGGACAAGCCCTGAAAAGATACTTTGCTTGATGACAACCCTTGTATATTATGTACATATTTTTCTTTTGTTTTCTTTTTCGTTTGCTTTTTTGTTTTTGATTTTTTCTTTTGAATTTATCAGTTTGTATTTTCTTTGAAATACACATACCTGTGTACTGAGATATTCAGACCAAGACAACAGAAAATTCCTTCGCTGAAATAACTGCTAAGAAAATTTGTATAAACATCAATGGTATATTTCTGAAATTTATATCTGTGTTGGAAAAAGTTTGTTGTTTGAAAGAAGTTGATTGATTTCAATCTCTGAGTAAAGCCTGCCATGATCATCTATTATCTTTTTACGCTGTCCCTATTCCTTAAGGGAATGACTCGGAAGATGTCTCCCTGTCTTAGGAAGTTGTTTTTGTAAATAAAACATCTTTAGATCTAAATAAAGGACAGTTCTAAAAAATTCTGATGAGGTCTGAAAAAATATGTTTAAATATCATGATTTTCAGCGTCACCCCGCTCGACTATATATCTATAAAAAACAAAACAAAATAAATTATAAATAGAGCTGTGGGAAGTGCTTGTAAACCCACCGGGATGTTGAACAGGTCTATTGGCAGCGGGTAAATGCATGCATGACACCAAGACAACTTCATCGGGGTACTGAACAGGCCCGCTGGCAGCGAAGCAATGTCGGGTATATGAAAATTTGCAAATAAGAATCCTCTTTAATGTCCTTTATTCTGATCTAGAACTTCTTGGTAGGATACAGATGTCAGAGTGGGTTAAATGGAAACCCTGTCGAGGCTATGGACTACTGCTGGAAGCAGTGGCTCTGTCAACAGTATTGGAGATTTTATCTTTAATATCGTGACTCGCTGATCTTAAGACTGTTATTTTTTTTCATCTTTTAAAACACTGCTGGAAGAGTTGGTTAATGATGATGTTTATACAATTTTCTGGTTGTTGCTTTTGAGTTGGAATTATCTTTGCTGTCCTAATCTGAATTTGTCCTTTTGGTAGAGATAACTACTTCTACCAGTGTGTCACCATTGTTGGTAGCCAATTCACTTTTTTTTACTGTTTTATAAGCTGCCTACACCAACGTTTTGCAAACATTAATTTTTCGTCGCAATTCTCAAATAAACGACATTTTTATTTTTTGCGCATTTACCTTCATTTTTTTTTCACGACTGTAAGCATGAAAACTTGATCTTTCGAAGTCGCATTAGAATCGTTATTGAATTGTCATTATCATTCTTGTCGATATTCCTATTGCGCTTACATTTCACTTATCATTATGCAGTTATCAAAACTTTTTGATCTGTACTCATTGGACATTCTTGGATTGATTGTGTGAATTTGTATCATTGAGTTTGTGATGCATTGGCAATTGGATTTATATGTTCTTTGATTTGATCTACTTGACCATTGGTTTCATAAAATATATAGGTGTTATGGTTAAACCCTTGATATATTTCATTTGATATAACACCTAGTTCAAAACGCATTGGAACATTGGTTAAACTCTTGATATGAATTGTTATAATGCATGTCACATAGTCAACACATTGGTATTGGTTTTGATTTGTATCTTTGGTTTTAAAACCATGGCATAACTATTGCTTGCACGTGTGGTTTATCCACTTACCAAAGGTTTCAATGGATTGATTGAAATGGCATAGTTATAACACATGTGCGTTGAGATTTGTATAGATGAAAGCACCGATGGTTGTACCTTGGAAATAACTATTATGCATGGCCAACAAATAAGCTCCACTACCTTCGCACTGTGTCATTAATGCCTATCCCTTATCCCTGTTTCACCTCTGCTAGTATCGGGTAACCCTTCGTGCACTCTGCTCCTGTCTATGCTATGATTCAAACCTTGGACTTACCGTGTGCACGACTCCATGGCACCGATGGTGCGAATCGAGACGAACGGTAGCCAAGCCTTGCTACTGTTCGACAATGCCTGGAAATACTTAGAGGATAGCGGTTGGCTCACCTTTGTACAAAAATTTGAGGGTTTTAATCTATTTGTTGCACATCAGTTCGCCCTGACTTTTGGTGGCTGTAGGGCCAAGGTGGGTGACATTCAATTGGAAATCATTGAAGATTTCATTAGCTCCACCACAGGGTTACCATCCAAAGGCTAGCATTGGTTTAAAAAATCTAAAGTGGAAGAGGTTCCATGGCCACTTCTGTTCGTCTCACGAAAGGTCACATCCTATGACAGAGGTATGCCGATTTCCATGCTTAAACCATGATGGCATGATCTTTTGATGGTGGTCAAACAATTCGTGACCTGTGAGGGTCGATATGGACTCGTTTTTATTTATCATCTTCAACTGTTAATGAATTATATAGGGTGTCCATTGAATATGCCTTTTTATTTCCAGCGTAGCCTATAAAAAATGTCAAAAAGGTTTAAAAGAGAAAAGGCTGATAGTAGCTTGTTCCACCATGGCCTAATCAGACTCATCGTTGTTCATCACTTAAGTCTCCATGGTGATAGATGGTGAGATTTTATCTCTTGAAATGGTTTTGATGATATAGACCCTATCCAGATTAACAAGCCTATGATTAATGAAGCTAAGGTCGGGCCACCTGTGCCCTTCCATGTCCTACTGCCTTCTCCTAAACCCTCGGTCGACCCTGATATTGAATTACCTGACCTTATAACTAAGAACGTTGAGGCTATAAAAAATCCTGTGAGCAAAAAGGTTACAGTTAACCCTACTGTTGATGGAAAAGGTAAAAAGAATGCTCGGCTTATCTCAAGAATTCCTAAACCTAGTGCTGAGCAGAAGCCCATAGTCCTTAGTGAAGATTTAGACTCTGACATAGAATGATTCCTAGCTAGTGAGTACCCTTACTCACAGGGTTTGTGCTCCGAACCACCCTATGACTTCATTTCTAATCTTCCCCCTTGCCTAAGGAACAATCCTAGCTACCCTGGGATCAAACTACCTAACGAAACCCTCGGCAATTTAAACAAACCCTCACCTTCTTTTTTGAAGCCCAGATAGTCGTCATGTGACCAATGTGATGTGTGGTTGGAACGATACTATACAGACATTCCCTTACTTCAATCGAAAATCAAATCATTGGAGAACCAAGTTGCAGTGTTGACCAGCCAAAGAGACAAGCTTCAAGCAAATGATAGGATGCAGAAAACCACTGGTTCCATCATTTTCAGGAATGTCGAATCGGCTACAGCCGTCGTCAATTCCAAAATGTCATGATCAAGCCGTCTTCTCGTCATCTAGGTATGAATTTCGATATCAATTTCGTTTTGTGAATTGCTAGGATTGATATAATGATTTGAGTTGGTTTTCAAATAGCTCTGTCTATTGTTCGAAATGACTCTGTTGATCCATATCGAAATGGTTATGTTGTTCATCCTGTACATTGTTCTCATTTTGCTAAAATTGAATGAGGTTGTGGTTTGGTTAAATGATTCGGTCATACCCAATTTAGCCTTTGATAGGTTTTCATCAGATTTGATTCGTTTGTCTGTTGAGTTAACGAAATCAATGGTTTACTTTCGATTGGATTTGTTTGCATCTAATCTGAATCAGAGGTTTTTCATGCTAAATTTAGAGCACGATCATGTTTTGATTTGGTATGATTTCATTATGGTTAGATTATATCGAATCTAATTTAGTTTGTATGCTGTGATTTTGGAACGACTTCATGAGTTTGAATTAATGTGATGCAATCTCCTAAATCAGGAATACAACTCTGATCAACTCTAATTTGGAAAGAACGACTCTATTTTTTATGGAAACAATATTCTCATTTAAGCCTATGCAAAAGATATCTACGCCCGAATCATGGAACGGTTTTGATTCACAATGAATATGTTAAACCCCAACTGTTCCATTCGCTCTTGTCTTGATTGGATTGTTGTGTATATTCAGTTAGTACGATGATTTTCATGAGTTGGATTCATATCATAGATGTTGCTCTGCTTGATTTTAATTTGCAAAACGAATTGGTCGACATATGTTATCTCTGTCAAATTCGGTTATAATTCGTTTGAAAGGAACGATTTCATTCAATATCAATCGATTTTGTTTGCCCCGATTAGCGATAACAAACGATTGAACGAATCCTACAGATCTTGTTATCGATCAATTGATTCCATTATCATTTCGTTTGTGGTAATTCACACACCAGTTTTGACTTGATGGATCGTTCGTTTATGTTAATACAGTTGTATCAAATCCAGAAATGATCCTGTTGTTTTCGTATAGATTCGACCGTGTTTCCTGTTGATGGATAAGGAAATTGATTTGTTTAACTGTATCGGTTTTAGTTTGATATCAAAGCATTTCATTACTGTTCATTATGATTCTGTTTACCCGATTTTGTGACAACAAACGAAACCGAGTATATGCCTTTCTTTAGTCGTTTGATTGATCTTAGTCGTGTTTTGATCTCAAACTAGTATGACAACTTCAATTTGAATGATTCGTTTGTCTTTCAAATAGCTATTAGATACTTGTTAATAGTTGAATTTAATTCTTGAAAGATTTGAATTGATTTTAATGTTGATTCTGTGTCTGATTTAGACCAACTACAAAATCGCAAGATTCTGTAGCTAGTCTATAGAATTAGATTTTTTATCATTTTATCAATAAAATACCCTTCTAACTTGTCCATTTTTAACCCTTTTCAGGTACATCTGAATTGCATAGGACATGCTGGATAGTCTAGGAGATATTTGTGTGTTTAGTTTTATTTTAGGTTCCAAGTTTAGTTAGACTTGGGATATCTTCCCAGATTTTATGTAAACAGTTTTGATAACTTCCACAGGGACGTTTTACCCTGTGGAAGGTCTTTAAATACTTATTATTTTTTGTAATAAGGGCATCCTCACTTTTTGGAGAACTAGGCTATGGATTTCTAATACAAACTGAGACAGGAATTGATGTTTTGCTACAACTTTCTCTTTCATAATATCAATCTTTTGTTTCAATTTTATGTATGTCATTTGCAGTTGATTGTAGACTACTTTAGCTATCGTAATTTATTGCAGAATGATATGATTTAATTAATGTGTTATCCATATCTGATTTCTTTCATTACTTAAAAAATACAACAATTACTTTGTTTCAGTTGATGAATCACAGATTTCTCTTCTTCATTAATTGAATCATTTTGTATAAGTCTTTGCATACAGGTTTATCTAACTGTGAAGATTTATAAATCATTAGATTGTTGTAATTTTTATGTCTTGTTTGTCCTGTAATCATATTTGAAGAGCACTGTAGCTTTTTGTTTACAAGGAGCACTTGGATAATTCAGTGCGGGTTTCCTCCCTCCGATCAGCTAAGACAATCATCATACACAGGACAAACCTGGAGCGTTTCTCTAGGTCAGTTTGTTATTTATTTGTTTGGTTAATTCGTTAGTATAATATTAGTAGTTTAGTTAGATACATGTTTAGTTAGATTTGTAGTTAGAATTAGTATATTAGTTGTTTAGTTTAGTTACTTTTGTTTTATTTCTTTTCATAAAATTATAAAATCAACAAAAAATATCTCTTTCTGTCTTAGGATAGAATATTAATGAGTTTTTCAGATTTTATTTAAATATGTAAATTGTTAATATTGTATATTTTGTGAATAAGATTTATTTCTGTTAGTAGTTAGATAGTTAATCAGTTAGAGTTAGTATAGTATTAGTTATTAGATTGTATATATAGAATAGTTAATTTTGTTTTAGTTTGTTTAATAGTTAGTTTTAGTTAGATTAGTTAGTTTAGAGTAGTTTTTTTTTTTTGTTTTCTTGGGACTTAGATCAGCTAACAGAGCCGCTAAACCCATCAGGGAGGTTCATCCCAAATGGCTTGGGTTATTAGACAACCTTGGACTGGTTCCACTCTCCCACTTGATGGACGGTCAATTTCGCCCATCAACAGGGTGCTAGAGAAACCAGGGAGTTGGGGCTTCCTTCTAGTAGGTGCTAGAGAAAAAAAAGAGTTAGTGCTCTCAACAAGTTGCTTCTTGAAAAACAGAGGTTGTATCCTCATTATGAGTTGGTGCTCATATGTATGATAATTTAAAGAATGTAAAGATTACTTATCATCTAAAGAAGAAGAGGTTTTTACCCTATATGGGTTTCCTCAGGAAATATTTGTCTTTGTGTATCTCATATGTGTGAATGATGCTGGATGTTCTATTGCTTACTTCCCTGCATTATTGTGACTTTCATTAAATGCTATGTAAAGAGTTTAAAATAAGAATAATTGTTTAAGCACAAGTACAATTGATTCACCCCCCCCCCCTCTTAGTTGTTCAACAATTGGTATCAGAGCCAGCCCCTTTTATCTAAGGGTAGATCCTAGAGCTTAAACATGTCAAGCCATGAAGGAAATTTAACCAATAAGGCCCATCTATTCAATGGAACAAAATTTGCCTTCTGGA
>ML795757.1:129548-198980 GCA_009831015.1 Picea engelmannii
CTTAGTTGTTCAACAATTGGTATCAGAGCCAGCCCCTTTTATCTAAGGGTAGATCCTAGAGCTTAAACATGTCAAGCCATGAAGGAAATTTAACCAATAAGGCCCATCTATTCAATGGAACAAAATTTGCCTTCTGGAAAGTTAGAATGAGAACCTACATAATGGCTTTAGGTGCAGATGTCTGGGATGTGGTAGATACTAGTTATGTAAAGATAATTGTACTAGATAGTAAGGATGACAAGCTAGAATTTAGCTTCAATGCTAAGGCTATGAATGCTATCTTGAGTGGGCTTGCAGAAGCAGAATTCATAAAAGTTATGCACCTAGGAACTGCCAAAGAAATGTGGGACAAACTCATTAGCAGTTATGAAGGTAATGAGAAGGTAAAGGATGCCAAGCTTCAATCCTACAAAATACATTTTGAATAGCTGAAGATGAAGGAAGATGAAACTGTTGGAAAATAATTTTTGAGAGTAGAAGAAATGGTAAATGCAATGAAAGCACTTGGTGAGAAAATTGAGGAACCTTCGTTAGTTCATAAAATTTTGAGATCTTTACCAGATAGGGTCAACCCCAAGGTCTCTGCTATTGAAGAACTTAATGATCTAAAAACCTTGGAGTTTGATCAACTTCTAGGAACATTGACTGCATATGAAATGAGAATAGTTAAAGATAAAACCACCTCCAGAGAAGTATCATTTAAGGCAGACGAGAATGAGGATTCAGAGCCTGATGAAATTGAAGAAAAATTTGTGAAGAGACTGAAGAAGGGATCAGGCAAATACAAAGGTAAACTACCTTTCAAATGTTTCAACTATGGTAGGATAGGTCATTTTGCAAATAAATGTCCTCACAAAATAAAGGATCAGACATGTGATGATGAGGAGAAGCACAAACATAGAAATTTCTTTAAAGAGAATAACTTTAATAAGAAAAGTCTTTGTGTAAACAATGATGATGATCCTTCAGATGATGAAGACAATGAATCCACTATTGAATATAAAATAAATGACTTCATACTTATGGCCAAAGAGGATTATGATAATATAAGCATAGGAAGTGATGCTAATGAAGAAGAAGTTGTGGTTGACATGGAAGGAGAAATGATCAGTGCACTGGAAGAGATTTACAGACTAAGAATTAAGAACAGAAAGCAAAGACAATTGCTGATACAGTTCAAGAAAGATAGTAAAGAACCTAATGAAGACCCTGTCCTACTAAAAGTGGAATTAGAAGAGGCAAAGAAAATCGAAGACATTATGAAACAACAATTATCAGAAAGTAAGGCAAGATGTGAAGCCTTAGAATAATAAGTAGTGAAAACTAGGAAAGAGATGGAGAAGTTTCAAGCCCTGTATAATCAGAATCTATCAAGTATCAAAGCCTCAGAAGGATTAGCCACCATTCTAAATCAGCAAAGGAATCCAAAGCTAAAAACTGGTTTGGGTTATGAAGAGGGATCAAGTAGTGATAAGCCAAGAAACGAAGAAACCATCAAGTTTGTCAAATCTAGAACCAATGACAACAATGAACCTGCAGAAACAAAGGAAGACAATCAACCGCCCAGGAAGAGTAAAGAAAAAGGTGCCAGGACTGAATCTGTAGAACAAAGAAATAATGCACTCCCTGCTGAAAGACGTCATCAACATGGAAGAAATCAATTTTCTCAAAGAAGACAACCATTTTCCAGGTACAAAGAATGTTTCTATGGCTATTGTTTCTACCGTTCTAACTTTGGTCACAAAGATGTAAAGTGTTCCTTAAGACTTAGACATGAGCAATTAAGATTTCAAAGGAATAAATACTTGCCACAACAAAGAATGATGCATCCAAGTAACAAACCTTCATAGATTGCAAATTGCCAAATTAAGTCTAGAGACATGCAACTAAGGAGGTCAAGAAATAATCAACAGTCAATGAGTAGACAATGCTGCAACAATAATTTTTACCTATTGAACAATGATATTTAATGCTACATCTGTCATAACTATGGACATAAATCTGTTGACTGTCGATTAAGGAACTATGAACCAGATTTGAATTCCCCTGCTGAAAATGTCAAGTTTTGGAAGAAGAAAGAAAGTGACAAGTGTGGATTAGTGTTGTCAGCTCAAAGAAAAACAAACCCTTGGTATATAGACAATGGATGCTCCAAACATATGATGGGAGACAAATTTAAGTTTCTATCTCTAAGTGAAAGTGAATCAGGAAACATAACCTTTGGAAATGATGCTCCAGGTAAAATAAAGGGTAAAGGGATGGTGAGTTTAAGTAATGGAAAAGGGAAAGCCCAAGATGTTCTACTTGTAGATGGACTGAAACATAATTTTCTCAATGTAAGTCAAATGTGTGACAGAGGATGTGAAGTGGTGTTCACATCAAGGGACTGCAAAATAAATTCTGTAAACTCAGGACAAGTGGTGGCCAAAGGCATAAGGACAGAAAATAATGTATATGTGTTGAAAGAAAATAGAGAAGAGTGTCATCTAAGAAAACATGATGAAAGTTGGTTATGGCATAGGAGACTTGGACATATAAACTTTGACCACTTAATCAAACTCAAAAATCTCGAGGTAGTAAAAGATCTTCCGAGAATATCAAAGCCCCAAGATTCAATGTGTAAACCCTACTAAGTAGGAAAGCTAACTAGTACACCGTTTAAGTCCAAGAGATTTACCTCAACAAAGAAACCACTCCAACTAGTTCACATGGATTTATGTGGACCATCAAGACAGGAAGGCATAGGGAAAGAAAAATACTTCATGCTGATTATTGATGATTACTCCAGACTTACTTGGGTTGCCTTTCTCAAAGAAAAAGCTGAAGCATTTGAGAAGTTTAAAATATTTAAGGATTTAACTGAGACTCAAACAGACAAGAGGTTAAAGGCAGTAAGATCAGACTGAGGAGGAGCATTTATGTCAAGTGATTTCAAGGAATTCTATGATAAGCATGGGATCAAGAGAGAATACAAAATCCCAAGAACTCCACAACAAAATGGAGTAGTTGAGAGACAAAAAGGAACAGTGTAGGAAATGGCCAGGTCAATGATGAATGAGAATAACATTGGTCAAACCTACTGGGTAGAAGCAATACACACAACAATCCACGTTCTTAACAAAGCCCACCTCAGACCACAAAGTGGCAAGACACCTTATGAATTGTGGTATGGGAGACATACCTCAATCAAACACTTCAAAGTCTTTGGGAGTAAATGTTACCTAAAGAATAATGATGAGAACCTTGGAAAATATGATGACAGGGCTGATGAAGGTATCTTCTTTGGAAATGCTACAAACAGTAAAGGATACAGATGCTATACTAAGAGGCTGCATAAAATGATTGACTGTATTGACGCAAAAGTTGATGAAGGAATCCCAGCAAGAGAGGGGTACAATAATGAGTCTTCTACAGAGGACACATCTAAAGCTGAAGATGAACAAGTCCAAGAATCAGAAAATAAAGATTCTGAATCAGATGAAGACAAAGAAACTCAGATGGACTCAAATCAACAGGCAACTTCAAATTCCTCCTCTAGAATCACTCAAAAGAGTCATCCTGCAAGTCAGATAATTGGTGAAAAAGACAAAGGTGTACAAACCAGGAGAAAGATAATCAAAAATACTGAGCAATTACATATAGCTTTCATATCCATGCTAGAACCCAAGAATTTTAATGAAGCTATCAAAGATGATGATTGGGTTAAAGCAATGAATGATGAACTTGATTAGATTGAGAAAAACAATACGTGGGAGATGGTTCATAGACCTGAAGGTAAAAATATCATTGGTTCCAAATGGATCTTTAAGAATAAGTTGAAAGAGCAGGGAAAAGTTTTCAGGAACAAAGAAAGATTGGTCTATAAAGGCTATGCTCAAATAGAAGGACTGGGTTTTTATGAAAATTTTGCACCCGTAGCAAGATTAGAAGCTATCAGAATATTTCTTGCCTATGTTTGTCATAAAAGGTTTAAAGTCTATCAAATGGATGTCAAGTCGGCTTTTCTAAATGGAGATTTAAATGAAGAAGTCTATATGGAACAACCAGAAGGTTTCGAACTGTCTGATAACCCTGACTTAGTATGCAAGATGAAGAAAGATTTATATCGGTTAAAACATGCCCCTCATGCTTGGTATCACAGACTGGATACGTATCTCAAAGACAAAGGGTTCAAGAGAGGAACAATAGACAACAATCTATATATCAAAACAAAGGGTAATGATTTTCTTATTGTGTTGATCTATGTGGATGAAATCATCTTTGGATGTAATAAGGATCAATTGGTACAATGGTTTGCTTCTGCCATGGAGTTTGAGTTTGAAATGTCTATGATAGGTGAACTGCCATTTTTTCTTGGTCTGCAAATTACATAGAGGTATGAAAGGATGTTCATTTCTCAAGAAAAATATCTAAGAGAAATGTTGAAAAGGTTTCAAATGGAAGATTCTAAACTTGTGGGTACACCTATGGCTACTGGATGCAAATTAAGCAAGGATGATGACTCACCTAATGTTGATCAAAGTTCATATAGGTCAATGATAGGCATCCTGTTGTACATCACAACATCTCACCCAGACATAATGCATGTTGTTGGAATGGTAGGAAGATATCAGTCTGCACCTAAATAGATTCATTTGCAAGCTGTCAAAAGGATATTCAGGTATTTAAAAGAAACAATGAATTATGGTCTATGGTATCCCAGAAATCAGAATTTTCAATTAACTTCCTATTCATATGTAGATTGGGCAAACTGTGTTGATGAGAGAAAAAGCACCAGTGGAGGAGCATTCTTCCTAGGTGACTCATTAGTAGCATGGCTTAGTAAAAAGAAAGGTTCCATTTCTTTATCAACTACAGAGGTAGAGTACATTACTGTTGCTACCTATTGCACTCATGTATTATGGATGATTCAGACACTTGCAGACTTGGAGGTAAAATACACTGCACCGATCCCAATTCATTGTGATAACACTAGTGCCATCAGTGTGTCTAAGAATCCTATATTCCACTCCAAGATCAAGCATATTCCCATAAAATACCATTTTTTGAGAGAACAGGTCACCAATCAGGTTGTTCAGGTCCATTACATTACAACCACAGAACAAATTGTAGACATATTTAATAAACCCCTAGCCAAGACACCATTTGAATATCTCCGACAGAAGTTGGGTGTCATCTCGTCTCACACCTAAGAGAGACCATCTTGTTAGGGGGAGATTTGTATTGATTGAATATATGATACCTCCTAAAAATACTGCAACATCTCAGGGGGAGCATGTTTTCTATGACATTGATGTCAAAGGGGGAGAAATGGAGTGATCCAGACTAGATGCTTCAGTTGGAGGTCCAAAAAGATGAGCACAGTCATTCATGGTTGCCATCAATGCCAAAGGAGGAGATTGTTGGCATGTTTTCAGGAAGGTGTGCTTGTCATTGATGGCAAGTTCAGAGTATGCAGCGATGGAAAAATAGGGACAACATAAGCTTAGGAGGATAAGTGCAAAGGTGCATGCAGAGTGCAAGAGTGTGCTTGATCATTTGATGGTTTACAGGTAGGCAAGGAAGTTCAGGGATAAATTGATTCGACTCCATTTCATAGTTTCAGATACTCGGAGGTGGAGGTGTCAAGGACACTCATGACAAGTCACAGAATCACGAAATATGAAACGCCAAAATCTCGAAAGCATGAGACAGTTCCAGATACCGGGAGTTGAACTGTCAAAACACCTCACCACAGGAGTCCCGGAATCATGAAATGCAAAACGCTGAAACCTCGTAAGCAGGAGACAGTTTTAGATACTGGGATTTTGGAAATTGGGAGTTGGGGATGTCAAGAACTCTTACTACAGGAGTCCTGGAATCGTGAAATGAGAAACGTTGAAATACCAAAATAGGCACACCAACAAAGAATGTCGCAGACTAGGAAATAAATCCATTTTGGGGTCCCGGATACCAAGAGTTGAAGTGTCGAAACACTTCATCACAAGAGTGTCGAAATGATGAATCGCCAAAACGTGAAATGATGAAATCCTGAAATAGGCACATCAACAAAGAGCTTCGCAAACTGGGAAATAACTCCATTTCAGAGTCCCAGATACTAGGATTTGAGGTGTCGAAACACTTCACCATAAAAATGCCAAAATGCCGAATCGCCGAAATGAAAACAACCAAATACTGGATCTGTGATCCAACTCCATTTTGGAACTTTGGATACCGGAAGTTGGAGGAGTTAATCACCAAGACTCTTCACCACAGGAGTCTCGAAACGGTGAAACGCAAATTGCCAAAATGTCGTTGATCCGACTCCATTTCGGAGTTTCGAATACCGGGACTTGGAGTTGTCAAGAAATATTCACATCAAGGATGAAGAAATGCTGAATTATGAAATTGTGAAAGTGATTTATGGATAAGCACTCAGTCACCGGTGGTGTTCATATCATCGAAGAGCTGTAGAGAAAATATTGAAGCGGCAAGCTCCATTTCAAAGTTCAGGGACCACGACCTGGAGAGTCGAGATGCCTCACAACAGGCATCGTCGAAATGTGGAAACACCTTTTGGTGTAGGCTGTGGTCATAGCCATTGGTCACATCGGTGGAAGATGGAGAAAGGAGTTAGGGAAACCAAGCTCCAATTCAAGGATTGCGACTTGAAGTGTCGAGACACTTGATCACATGAATATCGAATTGCCGAATGCCGAAATGCCAAAATGGTGAAGTATCTATGTAGCCGGTGGTCACCACTGGTGGTCATGGAAGTGGAAGGAGCTAGCATAGCTAGGCTCCATTTCATGGTTCACTCTGTAATTTCTAGAAACCACTGATGGTTTCTGCCAGAGGACTCGAAGATACTTGAGTGTGATTGCCATAGGAAGTGAAGAGTTTCAAGGAATCTTCCAGTAGGATGAAGACTGGTCATAGAGGTGATTGACAGATGGAAGAGAGTTGAAGCCTGTAACTACAATAGAGAGGTTGCGATCGACTATATCATAGAAGATGAAGAGTCTTGACTATCGGAGAGGTGAAGGAATCTTGAAATAACACCCAGTGATGATGGACGCATGTGTTGAACGGCTTGAGAAGCTGAAGAGTTGGAATGATGATGAGGCATAACACTAGAGATGGAAAGAGAATGTATAAGCATGGCGAGATAGCATGCACAAGGTGCACAAAGACTATATGTATGTAGAACAAAAGAAGAGACGAGTGTTGCTGTTGAGTATGATTCAGGAGTGTAGAATGAGGTAGAGTTCAACATTTGAAATGCAAAGAAGAGGAATAGTGCATTGAATGGACATGGCCCACAAAGCATAAAAGGAGAACAAAAAGCATAAGGATGTGTGCATGAAGACAGTGAGGCAGACATAGCAAGGTAGTATAGCAGAACAGTGATGAGACTAGTAAGCCATTGATGAACATTATATCACTGTAATAAATTTTAGTAGCAAAGATTTATATTTCAAGGTGGTAGGGAGGTGCTAGGGAGGACTGTTTTCCTTAGAGGTTCAAGTGGGTGCTTGAACATAGGGAGTTGTAGCTTCCATCTGGTTGTAGCCAGAGAAACAAGGGTGGCAGGGTGGTGCAAGGGAGAACTATTGTTTTTTGTTATACAGGTTGGTGCCTGTGTGAATGGAAGTTGGTACTAGAACAATTAGGGATTTGGAACTTCCTTCAAGTGGGTGCTAGAGAAACTAGGGAGTTGGTGCTTCCTTCTAGTGGGTGCTAGAGAAACCAGAGAGTTGGGGCTTCCTTCTAGTAGGTGCTAGAGAAAATAGAGAGTTGGTGCTCTCAACAAGTTGCTTCTTGCAAAACAGAGGTTGTAGCCTCATTATGAGTTGGTGCTCATATGTACGATAATGTAACGAATGTAAAGATTACTTATCATATAAAGAAGAAGAGGTTTCTACCCTGTATGGGTTTCCTCAGAAAATATCTGTCTCTGTGTCTCTCATATGTGTGATTGATGATGAATGTTCTATTGCTTACTTCCCTGCATTATTGTGACTATCATTAAATGCTGTGTAAAGAGTTTAAAATAAGCATAATTGTTTAAGAACAGATACAACTAATTCACCCCCCCCCCTCTTAGTTGTTCAATAGAGTTTTCTATTGATAGGGTAGAATCATATAGCCAAGCAGAGAGATATTTCTTTAAAGGATTCAGAGGAAACTTTTTACACTTCTTGAAGCTGAATATCAAAATGTTATTGCATGAGAAGAACATATTGAAGATACAGTAGTGGGTTAGACTGAAAAATCTAATGTTTAAGAATTCAGATAGCGACATCGACACAGATATTGGACACACACGCAGTGGGAGGACCTTTAGAGAATTTCCTATGGTGAACTTGTTCAAGCAAAGTCATGAACTAGCACAAGAAGAAGGGTTCTATAGTGGAGAGGAAGAAGAGTTGTTGAACGAGGAACATTCAGAGTCCGCTAGGGAAGAAGAAGAGAAGACTGAAGGACCTCACCGAGAAGAGTCAGAAACTTCAGGGACTATGCAGATTGTTGAAGTAAGTGATATTACACCCCCTGTTGTTTTAGCAACATTAAGTAACCAGAGTAACCTAAGTTATCAGAGCACTGATACAAGTGGTTCAACAGACACTCAGTCAGGAAACCTAGGAAGATATATGGTAGATGAGATGAGATTACCCACCTTTAGAGGAGATGGATCTAAAGATATTGATCAACACTGGTTTCTATGTGAAGTTGTATGGAGTATTAAGAATGTCACCGATGAAGCTGTTAAATGAGATCAGTTTAGTACTACCTCGAGAGACCACGCATTGAGATGGTACATGAAACTTGTCCAAGGAATTGCACAACCTAAACCGTTGAATGAGATCAAGAATGCATTGGTTGAAGAATTCAAGAAAACTAAGTCGTAGTTACAATGAATTACAGAGTTGAAAGAAATCAAGTAGAGAATAATTGAACCTGTTTGGGAGTTTGATCAAAGGTTTAAAACCTTAACAGGCCAGCTAACGTTTCAGATCCAAGATGAGCAGAACAAGGAATGGTTCATTGCTTCCCTTTTACCACACATCAGAGTCGCTCTGATGGAACAGAAGATCGCTTTGCAAGCTGAGGCACTGGAGATTTCCATGAAGTTAGAATCGGCTCATATGAGAGAATCCAGCTCAAGTATGAGTCAAATATTGAGTCAACTAACTAGCTTATCACTATAGGTCGATGATATGAAAAATGAAAAGGGAAAATATAAAAGAGAAGAAATTTGGTGTATCAGATGCAAGTTAGAAGGCCATGAAAAGGAGCATTTTCCCCTGTTTCATGAATACTTGGATTTTGGAGCTCTGAGCCCTTTGAAGCAAGTTACCCTACCTTGGTGCGAGGTATGTAAAAAATATGTTATTACATGAAAAAATATGTTATTACACCCACAAATCTGTATTGCACGTTTTGTAAGTCAGTAGGGCATGATGATAGGGATTGTAGGGACTATGACCTCATGCATGAAAGGTCAAGGGATATATACAAAATTCAAGGTGAAGTACAACAAGAAGGGAGCACTACATAGTATAATTCCCCTGGAAGAGGAAAATTCAACCCTCATGGTGGATTTAGAGGAAGAGAACGAGGAGGAGGTATGGGTTGAGGTAGAGGTCATATCATTTGCTATAACTACACACAACCAGGTCATTTGGAAAGGGGCTGTCAAAACCCTTGTACCACTTGTAGTTATTGCAACTCATTTGAACATGTCATAGAAGATTGTCTTGCGTTGTTAGCCAAACTTCAGAAAATATGAGGAAGAAACCAACAAGTACAACTAATCACAATAGAACCTCACGGAGCAGATCCCAGAGTCGTTGTTATCACTAGAGGAGGAGCTGCTATAGGAGAGGACAAGGTGACTCCAGGGAAGACTACAAAACAATCAGGAGTTAGAAAAGTTGCATAGAAAACATAAGAGTTTGATCCAAAGAGAGATAAGAAAACATTTGAAGAGGTAAGAAAAGAGTTTATAAGAGATTAGGCTTCTTCATCAAAGGCACAACCAAAAGTGAGAGAATGTGGAATTCCCCTGGCCTTTGATCAGTCTTCTTTGCATGGAGAAGGAAAAGAGGTAAGAAGACTCATGGAATTATTATTCACTTGAATTAATTTGATAAAGGATGAGGGCCTTGTAGAAGAGTTACAAAATTTGATCAGACAGTATGATCTAGGAAAGGTAGATCCTGTACTAAATAAATCAGTATATCAACTATCCAAAAAGAGAAGGACAAATAGGGAACTACACCTTAACGCTCAAATTGGATAATATGATATAGATTACGTGGTCCACAAATTAGGATCGGAGGTCAATTTTATGACGAAGCAGACCTAGGAACCTATGGGAAAACCTAAGTTTATCTATTCCCTGATCAGGCTCAGGATGACCAATCAACAGGCTGTGAGCCCCTTTAGAAGACTAGAACATGTTTGTATGGACATCGATGGGGTTAGAACATTTGTGGACTTTGAAGTGATTGAGATAGTCTATGATAACTATCCTTACCCCACACTGTTAAGAATTGGTTAGGCTTTCAACAATTCTACTGTTGTTGACTTGAAGAAAAGAAGAATGACATTTGAAGGTGATGGCCTTAGGATCCTGATGAACGTCCCAGATACATAGAGCCCATCAGAGAAGAGGACCACATATATGAGCTAGAGAATATATACAAATTGACCGCAAGACAATAAGATTACATTAATCCTACACTATATGGGAATTTAAGCTAACGAAGTGACAACACATGCTCATCAGACTCAGAAGAAGTGCTAGAGAACTGGAAAAACAAGATGTATGAAGTTTCTGCATGGCGATGTGCTAGATTGACCAGAGAATTTTGTTTGTGTTTGACAACACAGGTATTCCAATAGAGGGAAACCACCTTCAGTAACCACTCACATAACTAGATCAAAGATCAACACACCGATGTTTTCACATGGTAAAACCCCTACAGGGAAACATCCACGAGCCCAGCCAATGTGACCACTTGGAGCAGTTTATTAATGCAAAGAAAAATATTACAGAGAGATTTTACAAGAGAGTTTCTCACAATCGATCCTCAAAAAATGACCCTCCATGCTCTTTAAATATAGATCATGGACCAATCGAGTGTTAAGCCACAAACCAATGGTCATTAAGATCAAGGAGAGTATGAACTGTCAGATCACTCTATGTCAGGAACATATCGTGACCGTTAGATTTCCTAACTACAAATGCATACTAATGCATACTAAAGAAACACACTAAGAAACACACTTTTACCTAATGACATATTAGACCAAGTATATCTTAACTAACTACTAAGTGTCTAAATATCCTAACATCCCCCCTTAAGAACAACTTGGGATAGGATTGAAGGATTTACAATAGTGACACAATAGGAGAAGGAAGGAGGCATTAGAGCCTATCCCTCCTTAATGAAAACTTCCTGAACTCCTAACATAGAGCGAAGTTTGGAAAACTTTGCTTCTGTAAGAGACTTTGTGAAAATGTCTGCAACTTGATCTTCTGTAGGGAAAAAGAGCACTTCAATAACTTGATCATGAATGAGATCTCTGATGAAGTGCATGTGTAGATCAATGTGTTTTCTACGCTGATGTTGAACTGGGTCTTTGGTGATCTTGATGGAACTTTGATTGTCACACCAAAGGATGGTCAGATGCTGGTTCTAGAATCCAAACTCTGAAAGGATCTGTCGAAGCCACAGGGATTCTTGACTTGCATTTACCACTACTCGGTACTCTACTTCTGCTGAAGAAAGTGAAATAGATTGTTGTTTCTTATAGACCCAAGTGACAGGTCCTGAACCAAGGCTGAAAACATAACCTACAGTAGACTTTCGATCATCAGGGTTGTCGTCCCAATCTGAATCAGTGAAACCAACCAATAAAGGAGTCCCCCCTGAACTGTAATGTATCTCGAACTGAACTGTACCATGAACATAAAAACGTATCCTTTTAGCTACTTTCCAATGGCTTTCATGGGGTGTTTTCATATATCGGGAAACAATACCAACAATAAAGGAAAGATCAGGATGGGTATGATTCAAGTATAAGAGGCTACCAACTAACTGGTGGTACAGGGTTGCATCGAATTCAGGAGAAGTACAGGTGGCAGAAAGCTTGACTCTAGACTAGAAGGGAGAAGGGGTTGGTTTACAATCATCCATGTGAAAGCAACGAAGAAGGTCACAAGCATACTTAGACTGGGAAAGAAAAATTCCTTCATTGGTTTGCAAAACTTGGAGGCCAAGGAAATAGTGCAAAAAGCCTAAGTCTGTCATTTCAAATTTCTTCTTAAGGCTAGTTTTCACATGGTTTAAAAGTTTTGAGTCACTACCAGTAAGGATAAGGTCATCAACATAAAGGAAAAGGATTATGAAATGGCTTCCTACTTTCTTGTTATAGACATTAGGATCAGAATGGCATCTAGAGAATCTAGTGGCAATAAGAAAGCTATCCATTTTGGCATACCAAGATTGGGGAGCTTGCTTGAGACCATAAAGAGATTTCATGAGGTGACAAAAAAGGCTAGAGTCATTCTAGACATAGCCAGGAGGTTGTTCCATGTATATTTCTTATTTCAAATCTCCGTGCAAGAAGTTGGATTTAACATCCATCTAATGGACCTCCCATTTATGTGAGGCAACAAGGGCAAGAACAAGGAGGATGGAATTCATTTTTGCTATAGGGGCAAAGGTTTCATTATAGTCAATTCCTTCAACTTGGGAAAATCCTTTGGAAACTAACCGAGCCTCGTGTCTTTCAACACTTCCATCTGATGCATAATTATTTCTGTAGAACCATTTGCATCTAACAAGTTTTCTTCCTTTTGGAAGAGGTACAAGATCCAAAGTATCATTTTCCATTAAAGAACGATACTCTTCATTCATTGTTGTATCCCAATCTTGATGACCTAAAGCTTTTGCAAATGCATTTGGATCATGAGTTTCTGAAACTTGAGCCAAAAGAGAAGAGGCTCGCTAGAACTGTGAACGTGTCCAACACTGATTTGAAGGATCCCTGACAAGATCACCAACTACTTCTCATGTTGAGCGGACCCATCTAGGAAGCAGTGGAGTTGGTGTTGGTTTAGGTTCAAAGGACTCATTTGGAGAAGGGTGAGTAGGCAGAGGTGGATTTTCATCCTCACTGTCATCATCTGAAGAAGAAACCAGTTCATAAGAAGGCACAAACACCAAAGATGGCTTGTAGGCCGAAGAAGGCACAATCGCCAAATTAGGCTCGTAGGCCAAGAGATTTTCATCAAATTTAACATCTCTTCTAATAATAATTTCATTACAATGTGATTGAAGGGGTTTGTAACCTTTGACATCTTCAGAATAACCAACAAATATACACTTCTCACTTTTAGAATACAATGCTTTCCTTTTCTCATCAGGAATGTGAGCCCATGCTATACTGCCAAATACACGGAAGTGACTTACATCTGGTTTAATTTTAGTCCAAGATTCTTCAAGTGTTATATTTTTAAGAGCCTTTGTGGTAGTGTGATTTACAATGTAATTTTCACAGTTTATGGCTTCCACCCAATACTTTAGACTTAATCCCTTAGATTGGATCATACAATTAGCCATTTCTTTTAATGTGTGGTTCTTTTTCTCAGCAAAACCATTTTGTTGTGGTGTATATGGAACAATGTGTTGCATTTGGATTCCCTGTGTAGTGCAGTAGCTTGTAAAATTATTGTTCACACATTCACCTCCATTATCTATTCTTAACCTTTGAATTTGATGTCCATATTGCTTTTCTACAAGGGCCTTGTAGGCCAAAAACTTGTCAAAAACTTCACTCTTGAGTTTTAATAAGTAAAACCAATTACGTGTGGAAAAGTCATCAATGAAAGTTAAGAAATAATTGCACCCAGAAAAAGAAGGAGAAGAAAGTGGAACACACAAATCACTGTGAACAAGCTGCAAAGGACCCGAGGTGTCCCAAGAGGCACGTTTGTCAAAACTGTCCCGATGATGTTTTCCGAGAACACAACCATCAAAAACACCATCTCTGCATGAAACAAGAGGAATACTAGTCACCATCTGTTGATTACATAGCTACTGCAATGAGCGATAGTTTAGATGACCAAACCATTCATGCCAAAGTTTTCTCAAGTCATCGCTATGAGCAACAAAAACTAATGAAAAAGTTGATGACCCAAAGTTGTCAAATTTGTACAACCTAGTAATATAATCAACAATTCCAGTTGGAAGAACATGTTTAGGATCATTTAGATCCTTGATTACAACTTGGTGAGGTGAAAACTCTATGGTTTTACCTTCACCTAAATGAGTGATTTGATATACTGATAGAAGGTTACAAGAAATATTTGGAACACATAATACATCATTGAAATGACCATTTTCTACCTGAATTGTTCTAGATCCTACAATACTAAGAGATCTATCATCACCAACAAATATTCTCTTGGTGTTACATTCATTTAGAGCATAACATGTGGCTTTATCCTTAGCCATATGATAAGATGCTCCTGAATCAATAAGCCCCTCATCAGAAGAAGAATTAGTAGTAGAAGGTGTATTGAAAGAGAAACCAAAAGAAAAAAGTGCATGTCCATGAGAAGAAGAAGAATAATCAATACTAATGTTGTGCTTCTTCATCGCTGCTTCTAAGGCTGCCATCTTCTTGAAACATTTGGACTCATAATGACCATATTTATCACAAAAGTTGCAATGTTTGTTAGTATTATTACTTTTGTGTTTTTCTCCTTTGTCACCATTAGGAGTTGAAGTTGTTTGAGCGGGTTTGGGACCCTTATGTTGTTTGTTGTTGTAGCGAGGATGTTGCTTCTTGGGATACTTGGGTTTATCTTTCTACTGGGCAACTAAGGCTTTGTTGGAGGTACCTGCAGTGTTGATCACTCCAAGTTGTACGAGCTTATCTTCCTCTCTAATCAAAGAAGAACAGACGGAATCAAGAGTGGGTTTTTCATAAGATTTCCCTAGATCCTCTCTTATGGCATAAAAGGTAGATACAAACACAGAATATGCACTACTTAGCTTAGAAAGAATAAGATATATGCAATGTTGTTCCTCCATTTTTATCTTACATTCTTCACATAAAATTCTGAGTGTTTTAAACTTAGATAGATAGTCTCCAAGGCAATAGAAATAACTTGGACTCAAGGTCAGTGTTTGATTTTCTAACTGTTGTGCTCGAATAATATTGAGTTTACCAAACACAGATTCAATCGTGTTCCAAGCTTCTTCGGGGTTCTCAATTCCTTGAAGGTGGTACCCTAAATCTGGAGAGATGGAAATTCCGATTAGTCCATGTGCTTCATCATTCCTATTATCCCATTTGGATTTATTATCATCATCAGTGGGTGTTGTTTCCTTTCCCAAGGTAATCTAGTACAAGCCTTTACTTCTTAATAAATCTTCCAATGGGATTTCCATTGGAAGTAGTTGTTGTTGGTAAGCAAGACATTACTTGTAGAATCCATATTGAATATGCAGGTAATGTGGATTTAAAAACTAAAACTAATTATTTGGATGGAAATATCTTGAAAAGTTATGCAGTTTAAAAAAAAACAACACTGAAAACGGACTTCCAATGTGAGAGTTATGCCCTTTAAAAAAAGGCATAAACGGTAACCAAATAACCACGTGATAGTGTAAGCTGCTTTATGAAGTGACCCACTTTTATAAAGAGAAGTGTGGATCACTTTTAGAATGAAGTTACCTTATAAAATAAAAGTTGCATGCAAAATAAATAACTCTAAAATAAAATATAAAGCTACTTATAGTGATTCACTTTTATACTTGAAGTAAAATGCACTTTACAATTTTTAGCATGAACTTTTTCAAAAAAAGTAACAAAAGAGAGACTTGAACTAAAGAGCTCTTACTTAATAAGGAAAGTTTTAACCAAATGGTCTAGCAAAACATATTGTAATGTTTAGAAGGAGGATTGGGGTTGTTTTTGAAGACGGCCTTGGAGAGCGTGCTAAAAAAAAACCTCTTTTCACACAAGAATTTTTTTTCTTCTTCTCGATGACAACAAGGGTTAGATCTTGGTTAGCTTACTCGGAAGATGCACCTTTTCCTATCTGTTTCTAATTTTCTGAGATTACACAAGGCATAAGGAAAATAGAATACACATATCTAAAATCGTAGCAACCCGGAAATAAAAAATACAAACCGAAATAAAATCAAAATAAAAATTTGCAGAAATTTAAAAAATGTGTATTCAGTCTTTATACCTTCGGATTTGACTGTAATGGTCATATATTGGGAAAACGGAAACCTTTTCGAGTGAAACGAAAAGTGTTCCTAAATGAAACGCGTGTTTCAGATGCAATGGAATAGTCCTCTCAGCCTAGAAATGTACGAAAATGCCAGAAAATGGAGATGAGGTAACTCGGCTTCACGATCTCGATCTACAACAGGAGTGGGTCTTCAAACATGGTCTCATATCATGTTTGATAACACAAGTATTCCAATAGAGGGAGAACACCTTCAGTAACCACTCACATAACCAGATCAAAGATCAACACACCGATTTTTTCACGTGGTAAAACCCCTACTGGGAAACATCCACGACCCCAACCAACGCAGCCACTTAGAGAAGTTTATTAATTCAAAGAAAAAGATTACAGAGATATTTTACAAGAGAGTTTCTCAAAATCGATCCTCGAAAAAAGACCCTCCATTCTCTTTAAATAGAGATCATGGACCAATCAGGTGTTAAGCCACAGATCAATGGCCGTTAAGATCAAGGAGAGTATGAATTGTCGGATCACTCTATGTCGGGAACATATCATGACCATCGGATTTCCTAACTACAAATGCATACTAATGCATACTAAAGAAACACACTTTTACCTAGCAACATATTAGACCAAGTAGGTCTTAACTAACTCCTAAGTGTCTAAATATCCTAACAACTGGATTGGCACAACAGTAACTAGTTTACCCACATTTGATGGTTTGAATCACTTAGAAACTTTCTTATTGGAATTTGAATAAATTGTACCAGTACAACAGAGACGATTGGCACTGGATGAGGCTTTGAAAGATACTCTAGCAAGATGGTGGGGAACACATAAAAAGAACATCGTGAGCTGGACACAATTTCACACCTTGATGACAACGCGATTTTCAGAACAAGTTGAAGGATGCGAAGTTAGGTACACATGTCAAAGTTGTTTGAAAGACCATGTGTGAGATTGTGAGGATGCCTGGAGCTGCATTCCTCAAGAACATTGGGTGCATAAATTCATCACTACTCTAGACAAAATTCCTATCAACTAGTACCTTGGAGTAGAACCACTCCTCACCACTGCAGATTGACAAGGTATGAGATAGAATTTTGTAGCTACATTTTTATTTGAAAGTCAACACTCTCTGGTACATCAATATTTACGGGTTGTATGACAAAAAGTATTTGAGGAAGCACCTAGCCTCTCTGTGGAGAAAGAAGAGGATGAATGGACTGCACCTCTTCATAAATTGCAAGGATGTTACAATATCAATGTCGATGAAGACGATGATCCTAGGAAGGTGAACATCACAGAAATGAAAGGACAATGAAACATAGAAGGACCAGGAGTCGAACTACCTTTTATTGGACAACCAGTCAAAATCAAGAAAGTTGATATTGGAACAGAGAAAGCACCTAAGCTTTCTAATATTGGATATTACTGGGATGATGCCACTATTGATAAGATCACAGAGTTACTGCATGAATATCAGGACTTGTTTCCAACCAAGTTCACTGATATGAAGGGAATTAAAGGGCCCATGGAAGAGATGAAGATCCCCTTGAAACCAGATGCAAGGCCAATTAAACAAAGACCTTATAGATTGAACCCTAAATATATGGAGAAAGTGAATATTGAACTAGACAGAATGTTGGAAGTAGGAATCATAGAACCTGTTGAAGAGTCAGAATGGATTAGCCATATGGTGGCATAGGATAAGAAGACCGGAGAAATCATGATATGTGTAGATCTCAGGAAGCTGAATGATGTCTGTTTGCATGACCCATTCCCTACACCATTTATTGACAAAGTGTTAGACAATCTGGGAGGACAGGAGGTCTACTCCTTTACAAACGGATTTTCAGGATACCATCAGATCAGGATTGCCAAGGAAGATTGCCATAATACCAAATTTTCCATAGAATGGGGATCCTACCAATATAAAGTGATGTCGTTTGGATTGAAGAATTCACCAACCATCTTTTCTAGGCTAGTGGTCGAAGAATTCAAGGTTTTTTTACATAACTTTCTAGAAGCATATTTTGATGAATGGACAGTTTTTAGCTTATTGCAAACAAAAAGGATGAACAAGGGACCTGACCACTTGTCTAGGTTGGAACATGGAGAGGAATCTACTAGTTTGGAGGATACACTATCGGATGCACAATTGTTGGCCATTAGAAAGGTTTATGATCACTTTGTCAATATAGTCTAGTTCTTGTCAACATGAATGGCACCTAGTGAATACACAATCACCCAAAACAAATAGTTGGTAGTGCGCACTGTAGATTTTTCACTTATAGCTGGACAACTATACAAGATGGGACCTGATGAGATCCTGAGGAGATGTGTCATGGAAGAAGAAATACCACTGATTTTAGCAGAAGCTCATGAAGGCATAGCAGGAGGACACTACACAGGGAAAACAACAATGAAAAAGGTTCTTAGAGCTAGCCTTTGGTGGCCTACTTTACACACAGATGATAAAGACTACGACAGAGCCTCCGATGTATGCCAAAGAGTTGGGAAACCATATAGAAGAGACGACATGCTATTATCACCCCAGCTAACCTTGTGGGCCTTTGATAAATGGGCCATTGAATTCGTGGGACCTATGAACCCACCAGGGAAGCACACCTAATCCAGATACATCATCATTGCGATAGATTATTTGACTAGATGGGAAAAAGCAAGAGCAGTTAAGGACTGTAGTGAAACTACAACTACGCGTTTCATATTTAATGACATCATAACCAAGTTTATGTTGAAATATCCTCATGAGTGATCAATCTACGCATTTTATTAATAATACTATTGAATCCTTGACTTAGGAATTTGAAGTTCACCATCAGAAGAGCACACCTTACCACCCACAAGCGAACAGGACAATTGAAGCTTTCAACAAGATCTTGGAGACAACACTGACGAAGATTTGTAGTGTACATAGAGATGACTAGGATTTGAGAGTACCAACAGTGTTATGGGCCTATAGAACTACTTGTAAGAAGCTGACAATGCAAACCCCCTTTAATTTTGTTTATGGCCTAGAAGTAGTTGTACCCATGGAATATTTAGTTCCTAGCTTAAGAATTGCACCCTTTAAAGATATGGATGACACTAGCATTGTTCAAGAGAGGCTAGCACAGTTGGTCGAACTAGAAGAAGACAAATTTATTGTAGGATTCCATCAACAAGTTCAGAAGGAAGGAGAAAAGGCCTACCATGACAGGCATATCAAGAAGAAAGCATTTAAGCAAGGAGATCTAGTATTGGTATACAATATCAAGTTCATGAAGCATCCATAGAAGTTCATAAAAAATTGGATGGGGCCATATGAGGTTTCCTATGTAACGGAAGGAGGAGCTGCGCAGTTGAAGAATTTGAATGGAGAATGGAAGGAAGGATTGGTGAATGGGAGTCGGTTGAAATTGTACTATGGCAACCAGCTGCCTCGCAACTCTTGGTAAAAACAAAAGGAGAAAGGTATAGGTACTAGGAGCAGTTGAAAATGAGTACCATACACAGAAAAGATAGTTTTCACACAATGGGGAGGAATAGAGCAGAAAACACAAACTACGTTGTGTAGTCTGCAGTTGAATAAAAGAAAAATTTTCAGATCAGAGTGCCTCGGGATGAGTCACAGGTGAGTGTTGGGGGTCTACTGGCCCTTGTTTCTAGAAGTAAGCGAAGATTAAGGGAGAAAAGGAGAAATTCAAACTATACAGAAGACACAGTGACAGATACTGGGTTGAAGTGAGAAAAATACCAGAAAAGATGGAGCGAAGTAAGAGAAAGCAAGTTTTTGGACGAGGATATCAAGGAATATAGATCAATAAGGAAGACGTATCGTGGAAAACCCAGCAAGTGGAAAAATCCACTGGTAGATTCTTTGGAGAACCTCGCGGGAAGGAAGGAAAGACAGGCAGGCGAAGCCCTAAAAACATGGGTCAAGTTGACCTAGGGTTTTAGACACCTAGGGTTTTGGTATATAGGGTTTTAGACACATAGGCTTCGGCCCAAGGATATCAATGAGCTATTGTAATGTATAAATAAAGGTCAAGAGGACCTAATATGGGTTCTATTATGTGATTATGAGTGATTGTTTTTATTACTGAGAGAGGAGTATTCTGTGGTGAGAGAAGTCAGTGTTGTAAGATCTTCAGTAGGGAAGGGAGTTAGAGAGAAGAGAGAAAGAGAGAGATCTGCAAGATAAGAGCGTAGATAGAACTGTAAGCTTTCACCTGATATATTATAAAGAACAGTTATGTGGACGTATCCCAAGGGAGAGGGTGAAACACGTATATCCTGTTGTTGTGTGTGATTGGTGCTATGTTCTTTGATCTGTTACTCTGATGATGCATTAGTATGTTAGATTTGATATATAACTATGCGAAGTAGTTTATGTTTGGAAAGAATAATATGATCTTCATGGGTGGTTTCCTTGATTCCACTTGCATTTCCTCTAGTTGTAAACCCATGTGTCCTGCAACCCCCTATTGCTACTTCAGGTGAGATTGCATCTACTTCAAAAGTGTTTCCAAAAGGGCCAGTAGTTGGGTCTTGTTGGTTCTCTATTAGAGATGAAACCTGGGTCTTCCCCTTGTGCCAACAAGATTTCCCCCTCGAAGAGGCTTATTATCTGAAATTCTCTCGTTTTCAAGGCGTTGAGTACTTATTCTGAGGTTTTTCTATGCTATATTGATATTTGGTTCCTAACAAGATCCTTTATGGGAGTGTGATCTACCATATAATTTTCACAATTAATTTCTTCCACCCAATAGTTTAGACTTAATCCCTTAGATTGGATCATACAATTAGAAATTTATTTTAATGTGTGGTTCTTTCTCTCAGCAACACCATTTTGTTGTGGTGTATATGGAATAATTTGTTGCATTTGGATTCCATATGCAAAGTAGTAACTTGTAAATTTATTGTTCAGATATTCTCCTCCATTATCTGTTCTTAACCTTTGAAGTTGATGTCCAAATTACTTCTCTACAAGGGCCTTGTAGGAAAAAAACTTGTCAAAAACTTTTCTCTTAAGTTTTAATAAGTAAACGCAAGTGTGTCTGGAAAATTTATCAAGGAAAGTTAAGAAATACTTGCACCTAGAAAAGGAAGGAGAAGAAAGCAGACCATACAAGTCACTATGAAGAAGTTGCAAAGGGGCCAAGGTGTGCCAAGAGGCACATTTTTCAAAATTGTCCTGATGATGTTTGTTGATAACAAAACCGACACAAACACAATATCTATGGGAAACAAGATGAATACCAACCACCATTTTTTGATTAAATAGTTGTTGCAATGAGCAATAGTTTAGATGACCAAACTGCTCATGCCAGAGTTTTCTCAAGTCATATCTATGAGACAAAAAAAATGATGGAAAATTTGATGACCCAAAGTTGTCAAACTTGTACAACCTCGTAATATAACCAACAATTCCAGTTGTGAGAACATTCATAGGATATTTTAGATCCTTGATTACAACTTGGTGAGGTGAAAACTCTATGGTTTTACCTTCACCTGAACGAGTGATTATGTATATTGATATAAGGTTGCAAGAAATAATTGGAACACATAATACATCATTGAAATGACCATTTGTTGGCCCTTGACCAAGTTTGAGGAAACACTTGGTCATATTTGACCATTTTTTGAACTTCGATAGCTTGTCAAAGATGGAGCACAACTCGAAGAGGAGATCATGGAAGCTAGACCCCTTTCTTGTGTCCTTTTTGGGTTTTGGGGGATAATGTAATGGGTATGGGATGTCGGTCCATGGGTTTACCCATGTTTAGGCCTATTTTGTAAACTATAAATAAGTAGCTAGGCAATGTAAGAGAGGTCGATAAGCTAAGTGCTAGTAAAGGCTTTGTGTATACTGTGTGACCGATTTGCAGAGCCGAGTTCAAGTGTTGTAAGTGTTGAGTGCATGGATTGTAAGAATGCTCTGTGCTAGATCTACTCGGGGAAGGAGGATCTGGCGAGGTGTGCATAGATCTCCTGTCCTATGTGGAGTACAAGTTTGAGCTTTGTGCTGTAATCAGATTGACCAAAGCTAATAAAGAAGAAGAAGACTTTGTGGATGTAGCCCCAGGGTGGGGATGAACCATGCTAAACCTATGTGTTGTGCTTGGTGTCTCGACCTAATGTGTTTGTCTCTTTCCATGTGTTGTGCTTTGACATGATCATGCTATGTGATTTGCTAATATATACTTAGATATATCTACTTTACTTTGTGCTTCTTAGATGTATGGATGTAGATCTGACATATATGAAAGTGTTGAGTGCTAGACCTATTTTTCTATTGCTAAGTGCTAACTTAACCTATATCTAGGTGAATGTTGCGGTGCTCTGCACCATCTGCGGAGTGCCATGAGGTTTAAATACTGATGAATGATCTATGCTAAAGTGTTTTCTAAGTGTTAGAATCACAGATCGATGTCCCAACTAAGGTTGCAGACACCTAAGTCTTGCAACCACCCCTGCCTCTACCTTGGGTGAGACTTCATCTGCTACATAGGTGTTACCGAAAGGGCCAGTAGTTAGGGTTTTGTTGGTGCGTTGTTGAAGCGTTGAACCCTGGGTCTGCCCCTGTGCCAACAAATGGTTCCATTGACATGACCTAAAACTATGATTGCTAGGAACTGAGGAAGAAGAAGCTTTGTGTAGAAAGTTCATCCTAAAATTGTAAAAGCTCTGTGCATGGACCTGTGACCTAGTGCGTAGTGATCCACTTGATCCAAAAAGATCTGTGCTTAAGAAGGAAGGATAGATCTGAAGAAAATAAGTTAGATCTGAACGCTTTGTGCTCTAAGAAAGGTTAAAGTGGAAGTTTCTAAGTCAGATCTACAGAAAGAGGTAAGATATGTAAGCTTTATGCTCTGATAAAGGTTAGAGTAGTTAAAAGTTCTTAGATCTGGAAGCTTTGTAATCTATAGAAGTTAAAGAAGTGAAAATTTTTGTTTCTAAAGTATGGATTTAGGTATGCTTGATAGATTTTGTCCTAGATTGAAAACTAGGGCATTGTTAGATGAAAGAACATTTGATATGAATAGATCTGATAAGAATAATGAAATATATGTTATACCTATGCATAGAAAGAATTCATGGACTAACCAATGGATGCAGGATCCTAGAAAGAAATTTTTGCAGGCTAGCCATCATGATCCTAGCATGCAGTACAAGAAAATTTGGGGATCATGGAAGAGAAAGAGAGGATTAACTCTTTGTTATAGTTGCATAAGACTAGGACATCTTGCTAAGGAATGCCCTGGGAGAAACCCTAGTTGCCTCTGTTGTAAGACTATGGACCATGAAGTACTCAATTTCCCTAGAATGATTACTAGACTTGAAAAATTGAATATGGAGCAAGGTCAAGAGACTAAGATTATAGAAGAACCCTAGAAAGAATAAGATATTATGTTACTGAAAATGAAAGAAACCCTCGATGAACATAAAGATACCAGTTTGTCATAGATCTTCAAAGAAAAGGAGAAAATTGAAGTAAGAATAGGAGACTTCGACATCGTCTGTGCTCTAGATGAGGGAACACAGATGAACATTATGACAAAAAGTACTTGGGAAACCCTAGGAAGGCCTGCTATGGTACGTTCACTAGGAAGAATAGGGTTTTTTAAAGGAAAAATGGTAACCCTATGTGGCAGAATTACCCAGATAACTATGATTACCCATGGAGCTTTGACAGAGGAAGAGCTTGAAGTCATTAGATTTATTGAGGACCGTGCCCCATTCCCATATTTTTTAGGCAAGATCTGGATTGAAAAAGACTAGATCTGGAGAGAAGAAGAAAAGGAAGACCTAGAACAGAAGAAGCAAGAACTCATGGAATTTATGACTAGAAGGATCGCCTACTTGATGGATGAACAAGAGAACAAATCTCAGCTATTGAACACTAGGGAAATGGATGTCGAAGCTATAAGAGTGTTAGAGGAACCACAGAAGACCGAAATACCTAATCCATATGATGAAGGAGTATTACCCTTGGATCTGAAGAAAGAACCTCAACAATGTGAAGTGACTATGTCGAGTGAATATAAGAATCAGAATGGAAAAATATGGCCAAGACGAAGCTCACTAGGAAGAAGGCTAGGAAGCTAAGTAAGAAGAGAGCCAATATTGAAAAGTTACAGAAGGTTTCGGAGGAAACTTTGCAGAAGGAAAAATCACAAGAATTGAGCTTCACCGAGATATCAGAACAACGACCTCTGGCACTTCGCCATGGCACAACAATATAGTTGTTGGACCGATATACCCATTCGAATTCTGCCCCGAATGGACATAAAATCATTAAAGTATCACCACCAGACCATTGGACCATGGCATAACATGGATCAACGTTCACAAAAGATTCATACCCGTTGCAACCAAACCGTTGATGAATTTCCTATTTAGCTCATTGCACCGCGCATGAAGAGAAGCCCAGAGAGCTCATAATTGTATACATTGATCATTGCAAGAAGATCATTCATCCTAGTGCAGTGTTTTGAGATCATTGTGACCCCTCTTATCTTTCCCGAGTGCATATGTCCGACGAGCTCACCGCGCTTAAGGAATCCATCATAGAATTCCTTCTTGATTTAATGACTGAGAGAGTCATATTAGAAAGAAGACTGTCCACATGAGTCCAAACCTCATCGACGAGAGGAGTGCAAGCCTCCCCATAAATTACTCGAGATGGAACATCTCGAGCCGACGCAGAGAGGAGAACTAAGTTTAAGGATGACATAGCCAATGCACAGTTAGTGCCATCCATTCTACCAGCTTACATACCCCCTTTGAGAGATGATATTAACAGGGATAGTGTCCATAGAGATTTTGAATATACCCTAGTAACTGCATATTTACCGAAGGGAGTACACACCTACCACGCAAATCAAGACAAGGTTACAACGTTGAAGTTTTGCGACTTCAACCTGGGGGACCATAAATTTTATAGCATGCTTTCCCCATATAAGTACTTGATGCAAACTAAGGGAAATAACTTGAAGCTCATCTCGCAACAATGGATGATGAACCTCGTGCAGTCTACTCTACTAAATGTTATGAAAATACCTCACTTCGAAAGACACCAGGAGGTGAATGCTTGTGTAAATTTACTGTTAGCAAGTTACCATGGAGGATAGTTGCGGTTAGAACGTTGCATAACTATTGATCTGACGCTGATCAATAGGATCATTGGGCTTAGCATGTAGGGCCCTGATCTCGATGAGTACTATCTTGGAAAGACCACCGACCGTGCTCTTTCACATAAGATAAAATAGGCCTATGGCGATGTTGAGAAAGACGCAAGAGGATATAAGGTAGGTTCTATTGAAAGTGGTGCAGTGCACCTCACATGCCAACTAATTGTATGGAATATGGTATGTAAGAATTGACCAACACAAGTATCAGGCTTCGTAGTTGACCTCGCAGGAAAGTGCGCAGAGGGACTAGAGATGAACTGGGCGAAGTACTCGATGAATCAAATGGAGATTGACTGCAGAGAAGATTAGGATCAGGGGCACAGATTCCATTTTAGTTGGCTCCTAATACTGATTTCCTTTGTTGCATGGGAGCTACTAGAAGGCACAACTTACCCAGACCTTGACCCTTTTGAGCCACTAGCTACAAAGTTCAGTACCTTTTGGTACTCGAATGACATGAGCATGCAATGGAAATCGAATGTCATTTTCCACATATATTATAATCAACTGAAAGCATCCATAAGGAGTGAACCTCGCATAACCCCAAACACTTTACATAGGTTTCGACCTTTGATAAAGTTTAGTGCAGACCGCCATTTTATATACCTAACACCACATGTTGATGGGCACCAAGAACAACTCTACTCCTACTATAAGCTGACAGAAGAAGACCCGGAAGAGATCACCAAGGAGTGGTTAGTGGACCTCCTTGTTTCAGCAGACCCCATAGAAATTTCAGACATTGATAGCCTAGAAGTTGTGCAAGATATACCTGGGCCCAGTAGAACAAAGAAGACCAAGGAGACGAAGAAGCCTGAAGAGGTTCAGGATATATATAGTAGATCTGTAAGGATGACTTCCACTACGCCAGATGAAGAAGGTGATGATGAAGAAGGTGTGGAATCTGAGCAACAACAAGTCGAAGTACCGCCACCCAGGGACGAAGCAGACTCATCTAAGAAAAGGAAGGTTTCACCTCTAAAGTCTTTCTCCAGAAAGAAACCAAGAACCCATGTAACTAAGATGTGAACTACCCTCCTGTTGGATGACTTTGATTTCGTTGTTGCAACGGTCAATGATGTTTCAAAGGAAATAATAGAGAAGCATGAAAAAATGTATAGCTAGATTGAGATCGTGCTCCAAGGAGTATAGCAGGCACTCTAGTTTAGCTGAGCAATCCCTACTACACCTCTGCCAGAAGGAACAACAAAAGAAGGAGATGAATCAGTCCAGCTCCGCAAGATTGTTGATACAGTCGAAATATGCCTTCGACGTGCTCAGGAAGAAAACGTGCAGGCCACCCAGGCCCTTAAGAAGGCACAGGAAGAAATTATTAAGAAACGTCAAGTAGCACAACAAGAGAAGAATTCTCTCCAAGTAAAATTTAAAGAAGACCGAGTGAAGGTCCAAAAAGAGAAAGAGCAATTGCTTGCGAAGAAGATCGAAATTTTAGAAGCAGCCAATAGAGCATTTCGCTCTATGACCAGCTTAGAGAAAAAGGCCAAAGAGCCCATAGAGTGTCAAGTGATGAAGCTGGCTAAAGTTATTTAGCAGCTTCAACAAAGGGTCGTGGAATTAGAGCTTCATACCATACCACAGACTCCACAAGAAGTGCACGACCAAAGAGAATTGGACGCTCAGAATGCAGTCGAGAGGATTAGAAAACTTGTTGCAGAATGCAAACAACTAAGTAACAAAAGCACGCAGATATATGAGAAACTATCTAAAGACCCAGAGTTGAAGAAACTGGAGTCCCAACTCTAGGAAGCGAAGAAGAACGTAGATACAGTACAGGCACAACTCAAGCTATTGTCACCTATCGAGAGGATGAAGAGATCCTAGGAACAACGAACTGCCCCACAACTTGTTCTTACCATGCAAAACATAGTGATGGAAGTCACCCAGAAACTCCAGTCGAGCCAGGAGGAGGTCTATATACTATTTGAAGAAATTGAAGGCCAAGGAACACTACTAGAACAAGTAGTTTTTACAGTCAAGCAACAACTGGAAGGGCCTATCAGCGAAGCAATTGTTTAGGAGTTTGCTGAGTAGGAAGTAGTAACACAAAGACAATTCGAAGCATCTCGAGCTAATCTCGATACCTTTGAGACAAATTTACCTAGATCTAAGTGACTTGGGATGAGTCACAGGCGAGTGTTGGGGGCATGTTGGCCCTTGACCAAGTTTAAGGAAACACTTGATTATATTTGACCATTTTTTGAACTTCGACAACTTGTCAAAGATGTAGCGCAACGCGAAGTGGAGATCATGGAAGCTAGACCCCTTTCTTGGGTCCTTTTTGGGTTTTTGGGGATAATGTAATGGGTATGGGATGCTATCCCATGGGTTTACCCATGTTTAGGCCTATTTTGTAAAGTATAAATAAGTAGCTAGGCAATGTAAGAGAGGCCAATAAGCTAAGTGCTAGTAAAGGCTTTGTGTATACTGTGTGAGCGATTTGCAGAGCTGAGTGCAAGTGTTGTAAGTGCTGAGTGCACGAATTGTAAGAAGGCTCTGTGCTAGATCTACTCAGGGAAGGAGGATCTAGTGAGGTGCGCACTGATCTCCTATCCTATGCAGAGTACAATTTTGAGCTCTGTTTTGTAATCAGATTGACCAAAGCTAATAAAGAAGAAGAAGACTTTGTGGATGTAGCCCCAGGGTGGGGGTGAACTATGGTAAACCTGCGTGTTGTGCTTGGTGCCTTGACTTAATGTGTTTGTCTCTTTCCATGTGTTTTGATTTGACATGATCATGCTATGTGCTTTGCTAAGATATACTTTTCTTTATGCTTCTTATATGTATGGATGTAGATCTAACATATATGAAAGTGTTGAGTGCTAGACCTATTTTGTTGTTGCTAAGTGCTAACTTAACCTAGATCCTTAACCTAGATCTAGGTAAATGTTGAGGTGCTCTGCATCATCTGTGGAGTTCCATGAGGGTTAAATAATGATGAATGATCTATGATAAAGTGTTTGTTAAGTGTTATAATCACATATCTATGTCCCAACTAAGGTTCTAGACACCTAGGTCTTGCAACCACCCCTGCCTCTACCTCGAGTGAGACTTCATCTGCTTCGTAGGTGTTACCAAAAGGGCCGGTATTTAGGGTTTTGTTGGTGCGTTGTTGAAGTGTTGAACACTGGGTCTGCCCCTATGCCAACACGATTATCTACTTGAACTATTCCAAAGTCTACAACACTAAGAGATCTATCCTCACCAAAAAAAAAATTCTTGGTGTTACATTCATTAAGAGCAGAAAATATGGCTTTATCCTTAGCCATATGATAATATGCTCCAGAATCATTAAGCCAATCATCAAAAGAAGAAGTATAAGTTTCATTGAAGGAGAAACCATAAGAGGAAAGTGCATTTCCATGAGAAGAATAATAAGGAGTAGAATCAATATTGATTATGTGCTTCTTCAATGTTTCTTCTAAAGCTATCATCTTCTTAAAAAAATTGGACTCATCATGACCATCTTTCGCACAAAAGTTACAATGTATGTTAGTATTATTATTTTTATATTTTTCTCCCTTTTCACCATTAGGAGTGGAAGTTGGATAAGAGGGTTTGTGATCCTTGGTTTTCTTGTTATTGTGGTGAGGATGTTGTTTCTTGGGATTCTTGGGTCTATGTTTTTTTTGGGCCACTAAACCTTTGTTGGATGTACCTGCAGTGCTGATCAATCTAATTTTCACAAGCTTATCTTTAGCACTCCCTAGAGATTATCTACTGACATACAAGGTATATAAAAAAACAAAATATGCACTACCAAGCTTATACAAAATAACATGTATGCATTGATCTTCCTTCAAATATGGTTTGTAGTCTATACACAAAAGTCTAAGTGTTTTGAACTTAGATAAGTAGTCTTAATGCAAGGAAAATTATTTGGACTTAAAGTCATTAACTGATTTTCCATTTGGTGAGCTTGAATAATATTGTGTTTACCAAACACACCTTCAATATTTTCCCAATATTTATCTAGGCTCTCAATTTGTTGAAGGTGAAACCTTAAATCAGGAGAGATGGACATTCCAATTAGTCCATGGGCTTCGTCATTCCTATTAATTGATCCAAAAATCCTTAGATGCCAAATTATTCTTTAAACACACATTTCAACATCTAACTTGATTCATAATAATTCTTGATCATATTTGATAGATTTGCGTAACACATGTGAATCTTTTACTTATCGAAATCACCTTCGTTTCTTCATAAGACAATTAAATCCATATCTAGTTCATTAGCTGATAATAAGACAATTACTATTGTCTTTAGTGTTGTCGAAAGGATTTAAAAATCCATATAATATTCCTCTCACTCTTAAAATTCACCAAGAGTGGCTAATAAATCCCAAGGATTTGGAATCCCCACAAGATCCATATCACTCTTTAAATTCTAGATAGAGTGGCTAACAAGCCCTTTAATACAACCATAGGAATAGACTTATAAATGCATTTACATATGCATACTATTTTTTCTTAATTAAAATTATACATATTTACAATATCTTTCCAAAATTAAATATTTTCTCATACCTATCCAGGGACAAAGATAGGTGGATTATTCATGGACTTACTCTTTCCTTAGTAATATAAGGAGTCTCACAAATTCCTGTCTCTGACAATGCCTCTAACACTGAAGTTGAATCTAAGATTGAATTTGACATTGAATCTGATACTGAATCCAATAAACCATTGGATCCAATTATAGGTCTTCCAAGTAACCTATATAAACTCTCCTTTTGAACACCAAGTACTATTGTCATGTCTTGAGTAGTTTTCTTTGAATACACAAGTACATGTCCATCCTGAAACGCAACTACATATCCTTCATCTTCTAAAGCTGCAATTGAGAGTACGTTTACATTCAAATCTGGAACATATAGAATATGCCCTAGTCCCAAAAATCCTCCCGACTTGAGCTTGAACCTTACATATCCAAACCCTCTTACTGCTTGTCTAGTGTTAGTTCCAGATATTACATAGAAATCTATGTCAATCTATGAGAAATTAAGGAATACATATGTCATTCATTTCATGTGGCGAGATGAGCCACTATCCATGAACCATACCTCGATGTCTTCATACATTATATTGTTAAGATCAACCATTAAGAAGTATTCTTTATTTAATAGTTTAGGAAGACTACTAACTTCACTTGGGGATGTTGCATGTCTTCTTGTAAGTTCCCTTACAACTTCCTGGTTCTTCTTCAGACACAAGCGTGGATACAGTGTCCAAAAATTCTCTGTATGATGTCCACTCTTAACGACAATAAGAGAAGAATTTCTTGTTCTCATCTTGAAACTACAATCCCTTCTTGTCATTCCCTCTTTTCTTTTGTCTTGGAAAATGACCTTTTCTTTTAGCCTTTTTTCTGAGATGGATTCTCTTGCAAGGATTGTTTGTTTGTTAATTGGGTTGGTTGTCATTGATGTCAACCCTTGAATAAATTATGGTAGCACAATGGTTTTGGTAATGGACCCAATTTTGTTTTATGGATAATGGTATGCGTTTTGATATATTTGCAGGTAAGTGATAAAATATAGACAAGAACATCAACATGGCAGAAAAGGCTCACTAGCCAACACACTATGTATTCACTCCAATGTTACATATTTATAGTACAATGGGTGATGCCACCTCATAGAGAGATTTTCTCTAGATCCTAAAATCATGCATGATGAATAGGCTAGGTAATCTTAACTAAATCATTAATCATCACTTGAGGATATATTACTAATATCCTAAATGAATAATAGAAATATAGGTGACAATTTAGACTTAGTGATTGGTAAAGGTAAGCCATAGGCTAACAATCCCTGATCCAAAAATGGAAGGAATAATAAACAATTGTCTTATTTATATGCTTAAAGTTGTTTAAAGAGTTAAACTATTAATTAATCATGGTGTAAAAAAAGAGATATGAATAGAAACAAAAGAGACAAAGACAATAAGGGCTTGATAACAAAGTTCACCAATGAGTGGCTACATATTCGGGCCCGCTTCCAAGTGGAGGACCTCTTTATTGATCTTCAAATGATCAAGTTCTCTTACAATGGCTCCATGTTGTTACATAACATACTTCAGATCTGCTATGCAAGACCTCCTTGCTCAGATGCATATATTCTTCCTCACACTCCTCTCACAAACATGACAAAAAGGCCTCTCAAAACATGAGAAAAAACCAAAATACATAAACTGCTCCTCAAATTCCCTGCATTAAAAAGTTTTTCTCAAGCTCCAAAAGGACTAGTTTATATAGGTTTCAGGCTCAAAAAGAGAAGCCCAACTTCCCCTAAAGATATGGCCTCTTTCTAGGATCAAATGCCCCTCAAAATGGCCAAGATATCCTAAAAAAACCACTTTCTGGTCATAATATCAGGCAAAATACCAATTCTGGGCTAAATATAAGTCAAAAAACCCACTTTTTGATCAAAATACACAGAGTAGACCCTAAGACTGGGCGTGACCCCCTTTTATGTGGTCATATTAACACCATATGGCCAAGCTCCAACCCTTTGGGTTGTGCACTGGCCTTGTATTAGCATGAGCTCCTGGTTGTATGGTGCATGACATGGGACCTTCCCCTTAAACGTGCCCTGGTGGTTATGGTCACACCCCTCTTCTACTGATCAGTGGTCACCTACCACATGAAACCATGGGCTGGGAATAAGCCCCAGCCCCTTCCCTTTCCGCCACCATATAACTACCATGCATTATATATTATAATGTGGGCTTTAAATAACAATTACTATGGTGGCGCGTTGGTATTAGGGTTCTCCCAAAGTGCTTGCTTGGTGGTTGTCGTGGGTTCAAAACCCATGGATCCAAAAAAAAAAAAAATTAACACTTTGCCATTCGACTGTTGATTGGGTGCCATGTGGCTGCCCATGCCTGGGCCACGTGGCACCACCACATTTGACAAAAAATCACCATGTGTCCACACTGCATTGGCCAAATCCACCATATTTTCCCAGTCACTGGTCGCCACTTGTCAGCACCTACTTCTTCCATCTCAACATCATTAAATATCTTTGGTGATTTCATGCTGATGACAGCATTGACTTTTACCAGTTGACCCTTTGAATTTTTAGTTGTTTGAGGAAATGGTCAGAGTGCGATATCTCTCGCATACAGAGCCCGTTTGAGAAAGTAAATATACTGTCGGAATCAGAACGACGAATCGGTCACAATGGAATTAGTTTCACCCAATTATGAGAAATTTGAGTTTTGAGTGTTTTCTGAGCCTGGGGATCCTCCTGGATCAATCTCCCCCTCAATCACAAGTCCTATCAATAATACCCGCATAAACTGGTATCAATTCCAAGTCTTCATACTGAAACTCCTGAGCTGAGCCTCAATGAAGAACTACCTAGAAAACCGCTAATCTGGATGTTGAATGGTTCATCTAAAATGAACTGGAAGAGAGCTGAGATATGGAAGTGAACAATTGTAATATATGAACATTCCCTGATTTCTTGACAATTTGATCATTTTGTCAAGTAGTTTAGCTAGAAAAATATGATGTCTTCTGCTAGTTGGTGAACATGTATTCACCACTCTACTATCAGTGTATCACTGAAAGTGATCTCTGAATTTGTGGTTTGGGATAACCACTGACCAATTGATACCATGTATCTGATGGTTTTTGGATAACCACTAACCAATTGTGACACTTTTAGGTGTCCAACAACATCCCAATGTATAATGTGTATGATTCAATTGCAAGTAATTGAACCATAATCCTGTCAAAGTTTTTCATCTCTGGAAAATCTCACTATGTAATCATTTGAGCCAGGATGCATGCAATTTGTTCACTTAATGTAAACTCCAATCTGATGAGAGTGAACCAAGAGAAGTGAATCAGCTTCTAGTCTGACACATCCCTGAAAATGCTTGAAAACTCAATCAAATGCGAAGCTTCAATGCAGAAGGATCCTCTTGTCCTCTGCTAGGTCGAATGACCATCTATGTGAACCAAACGTCCACATCATTGCTCTCAAAATCAAAATTAACATCCAAATTATGCATGATTCAACTTAAACTTATTGAACCATAATTCTGCTAAAGTTTGTCATCTACAGACTGTAGTTGTGCATTTGAAAAATTTCATGCCCATCTGGCATACTTGATGTTTGTTGTTGTCAAAAAATTATGTTTGACAACCATCTTCAATTCCATCATCAATTCCCCCCTTTGTCACCTGAAGGGAGAGACCAAAAGTGGTTTCATGAACCATCGTCACTGGAATTTTAAATCCTCCCCTTAAGGTGCATGAGAGTTTCATCATTGTAATCCCTCCTTCTATGCTCAAGAGAGTACCATACTTGTTCCATTTTAGTACAACACAAAGTGGGCATGTAGAAAAAACCACATGTTATCTCATCCCGTGAGGGCCATGCTCGAAAGCTATGCCATAAGGGGACCAATTATGTGAGGTACTAAAATGTTATGTAATACAAGATTGATCTTTACTCGAGATTCAATTCTTCGGTAAGAATTATATAATCGCATGGTTGTTGATGACCACTGCCAAGGATCAATCCACTCATAATGAATCTTCAATATTGTAGGTTTCTTCAGTGTTGAAAATATGTCTAAAGAATGTTTATGCTTGCCACAATGCTGGCAAGGATAGAGATCAAAACATTGATTCTCCATGTGGCCAACTTGATTACAATGTTGGCACTTATCATTCTGATGTTGAACTTGAATAGGTGAAAGTGAATCTTCTTGAAGGAATCCAACACTATGGAACTTGATTGGTCTGGAATAATCGAGAATATGAAAGGTAACTTCCTTGTCATATCCAAGTCCTGTTATATTCTTGTTGTAAATGATTTCTTCCCAAGGTCTAATCATGGGATTGGAAAGAGTATTCTGAACCTGTTGCTTTGAAATCTATGGAAGTGGATTTACTGCATTTTGTTGCAGCAATGAAAGGTTTTCTTCATTAAACTCAAAATAAAACTCTTGAAAAGTAGGTTCATGAATAGATTCATCTTTGTCTGCATCTAAAGTTGTCTTACTCAGTTTCTCCTTCACCGATTGTTGATCAAAAACATCATCATTATCATTGTCATCATAGAGAGGGTTGTTCTGAACAAAAACTAGTTTAGAAAACTTCACCGGTTGTTGACTTTTGAGTTCTATCAACTTATCATTCAATAGATGGGATTGTTCTTGAAGAAGTATAACTTTATCTTGTGTCACTTGAAAACAATTTAACACTAATTGAAGAGTTGATTTGTTCAATATCACTATGTTGTCTTCAATGGTGTTTATTAGAGTGTTTGGTAACGCTAATAATTCGACACTTCAAGCCATTTCAAAACACTAAATGAGGTTTCCTTTTTCAGGTAGATCCTGATTACAATTTGACTCAATAGAAGAAGGATTACCTACAACTCACTCACTTGAATCGCTCGCTTGAAATTCATGCTCGCTTGAATTTTCCTTGCTTGAACTTTCTTCCAAAAAGTTGAGGATGTCGGTTACCACCGAAAATGCATCTAAACTTATGATGTTTACAATGATTTCAGTTTCAAGTACTCAACCTTGTCAAAATTTCGACTCAAAATTACAATGAATCTTGGGTGTCGGGTTCAACGGAGAATGCACCCAATTACAAATAAATTCAACTCAATTTAAATTGATTTCATTCTTACAAATAAACTATTTCAAGTACAATTCAACTCAATCAAGTAATCTTACAACAAATTTTTTTGCAAGTTACAATTGAAATTCAAATGCTCCATGATGTGTTGAGTTCAAATACTTTGATTTGTCCATTGTTTATGTGGTTGACGACTTGAATGCTTGAGAATTGTCTTCATAGATGTTTGATCATATATGCTTGAATTTTCTTAACTTGTTTTTGTACTCCACGTGTATTGCATTTTAAATGATCAATTAATGATATCAATACTAGACATAAAATATCATAAGGCAATCCAAGTAATCAAACACAGTTGCACACTACTCAAAGCACTAGAAAAAAGAGTATATTTTAGGGTATTGGCCTTGACCCTCAAAAGTCTAGTCGAAAAAAAATGTGAGAGAGTATTGTACTGAACTCTTCTCAACTCTTTGAACTTCAAATTTACAATTCAATTTTGGAATTGAACTTCTCTCATCTTTAAAAATGTTCCCCCTTTGAACTAGAAAAGTCAAACATTAAGAAACACTATTTCTCGTTTCCCAATTTTAATGGTGAGACTTTTAACCTAAATAGTCTGTAATCTATGCTTATTCTCTTTGCTTCAATCATGATGGCTGTCCTTTTTGAACACTTCACAAACTTTAAAAAAATGATATAAATATTTGTGAAGTGACATTTCAAAAAATCCTTTTATCACTTCTCATCTTTATGTTAAAAAAAAATTATTTGTATCCCATAAAGTTAACAAAAACTAGTGAAAAAATGAGTGAATACAAAGCATATTGGTGACGCGGATCTTGGAGTGACAGGACATTGGTTATTGAGGCGTAGATTATGCACACAATATCCTAGACAAGTGCTCGCACGAGGGATGACTGAAAACCAGATCACCGGATAATCTGATTCTACTTCTTCTGATGTGCAAGGGTTGGATTATCCCTTCAACAACGATGCCCTTATCTACGTGAGAAAACCTTCAGATGTATGAAACAAAAAATGATGCAAAGACAAACCTCTGCCCACTATTTGCTTTGTTGAGAAAGTGTAAGTAGATAGGATCTGAGTGTAGTTTGGTCTGTGTGTAATGGCATCATGATTTTCCTCTGTGCAAAGGCATTTCCTGTGCTCTGAGAATTGGTAAATGCTAATGGACCAGTTCACAAATCGCTACAAACAAAAACATTCACCGTGTGAGCTCTTGTCACGATTTTGCAGTGAAAAAACCTGAAAATTTTGCGTGCCCTATCAAGTGAATGTCGGTTCAGTTCAATTACTCAAAGAAGAGGTCAGAAAAATTGATGCTCAATTATGTTAGTGGAGAGAAAGAAAGTTCTGATTGGAAACTGGTTACCAGATGCGATAAATGAAGGATGTATAACACTTTTAGCAGCGATCGCGTACGTCGAAATACCTCCTCTTTGCATGTTTCTCTGAGACAGTGGAGGATCTTGTTAGAATCCTGTCGCCTTGAATAGTTTTAAGACTAAGGATCACTACTGCAGATCAGATCTTGAAAACATCACGCTTGAGAAGATAGATCCATTGCAACCCCTTGCAAGATATGACCATCTTGAGGAGGAACGTGAGCGGGCTGGAGATCATACTCCAAATTATTCTTAGATCATACTTGCATAGTGTAGCCTGAACATCACTTTTTGTTGATGTAGATCACCGTCTGTGGATAGATCCAACCAGATTGGAGAAGTGAACAAAACTTTTCTGGGTGAGTTAGATCCACAATTGGTAGGATTTGAACAATTTTGCTGAGTGCTTCTCTTCTTCACACAATGGTAAACCTCTAACTAGAAACCCAACATGTTAGAACAGATCGGTGAGGGCGTGGATGAAGAGATCATTGGATGGAATCGCTATTGTACATTGTCAGAATGATGGCATCAAATTCGAGATATTCTCACTGAGCATACAATCAATATACAAATGTTTTCGATACCGGGTGGATGTGAACAATAACTGGTTCAGACCTTCAACAATTCATCAAAAGAAAATAAAATACCCATGGAATTCATCAAAAGAAAATAGATACCTAGAGGTAGTGATTAATGTGTGGCTCAATGTAGATCACTGAGTATTGAACAGATCACTAGACACAAATCTCATCAACAGATTTACCTCTGCCACAACAATATGAGTATCAAATATGCACATCGATCCTTTTCAGTTGTCTACCTTCACAATTTTTCCTTCATTGATTTCACCTTTCGGGAGAGGTCCATCGACTTTGTCAACTTGAAATGACCATAGGTGACATCAAGCCCAAAGAAACTCTGATATTTTCATCATGTTTTCACCATGGCTTTGATACCAATTGATAAAATATAGACAAGAACAACAACATGGCGGAAAATGCTCACTAGCCAACACACTATGTATTCACTCCAATGTTGCATATTTATAGTACAATGGGTGATGCCACCTCATAGGGATATTTTATCTAGATCCTAAAATCATGCATGATGACTAGGCTAGGCAATATTAACTAAATCATTATTCATCACTTGAGGATATATTACTAATATCCTAAATGAATAATACAAATATAGGTGACAATTTAGACTTAGTGATTGGTACAGGTAAGCCATATGCTAATAGTAAAACTCTTCTATATGGATAGTACATGTCATGCCATTTCCGATGGTATGTGGAATGTCCAATAACTCCTCACGGTTAGAGAGTTATGGCCATGTGAAGTTGGAGAACCCTCATGAGCCATCTAGAAGCCCCAAAAGGTCAAAGTAGTCAAAGCGTTTGCAAAATAAATTATTTAAATAATAAAGTTAATGTAGAAATCCCTAAAATAAGGAAAGTGAGATGCTACTTGAAAGTATAAATAAGAGGCAAGGCTCTCTCATTTAATTACACTTGAACCTATTGAATATCAATGAATATTTATTTTTTGAAAGGATAATAATAGAGAAAAGTGTGGTAGGAAAAGTGCGGCTTAAAAATCGCGGAAAAAAAATTGCAGCAAAAAAAGTGTGGAAGAAAAATCACAGCAAAAAAATCACAGCAGAAAAATCACGGTAGAAAAAGTACGGCAGAAAAATCGCGACAGAGAAAGTGTGGCAAAACAACTGCGACAACAACATGGTTGGGGTCTATTTATGAGAGATATGGCACATCTTGTTTGAGGTATGTTTTGTGAGCTAGGGTTTAGCTCTTGAGATGGTATTGGATGTTCAGTATTGTTGCATATATCAGATTTGTTGAGGGATACAGTTGGTATTTTGTTGTTGGTAGTTGGCATATGGGTATTGGTCTTTTGGTTGTGATGTGTTGATGAAGTTGTTGGTTTAGCTTGAGGCCACATAACAATGAGGTTGTGGAACATGGTTTGATGTAAGGGTTTATTGTATTTGGTTTATGGATAGAGTGATGAATTTTCGATGGTTATATTGGTGTGTGTCTTTGGTATATGGTTGAGGTACATGTTGGGTACATGGTTGAGACAAGTAGTTGATGAGTTGGCACATACATGAGGTATATAGTTGATGATGTTGGTACATCTTGATGAGTCATAATTGATGTGCAGTTGATGCATGGTTGATGCATGGTACATATTGATTCAGGTTATTAGTACAGGTTGTTTGGTGCATGTTGATTGGTACAGGTTGTTACAGGTTATTGGTACAGGTTGATAGTGATAGGTTTACAGTGGCAATGGTTGATTCAGTGATAGTGATAGGTTTTCTACATCTGGAATTTATATTTCAGAGCATTTGGATGAGGCAAGGATAGGTGGTTGTAGCCAGAGAACATAGGGGGTTGTATCCTCCTTCTGGTTGTAGCAAGAGAATCGGGGATTTGGAGCTTCCCTTAGGTTGTATTCTGAGAAACTAGGGGGTTGGAGCCTCCTTCTAGTTGCAATTGGAAAACAAAGGAAGTTGGTGCTTCCAATGCATGTAATTCTTCAAGACATATAAGAAAAAGAATTATATGGTTTTCTCCCGCTTTGGGTTTCCACGTAAAAACACTGGTGTACTCTGTGTTGGCACAGATTTGATCAGACCATGGTTCTTCTCAGGTTACCAATGAAAGGTACTGTGTAGTCTATAGCGCTGGCATTTTCATCTCCTTTGAAGAGAAGAAGTCTCATTGATGCAGGCGTGAGTCACCTCCGACAAACTCCGACACCCGCTCACAGGATCGATCAAAAATCCCCTTTTTCTGAGTCGAAGCGGTTCTTTAAATCCCCCCAAATGGAATCTCTGATAAAACCCAATCCACAGGTCCTTTCCCTTTGCCTCATGGCCTTCTGCACTTTACCATGGTTGTCCCCAACTCAGTTTCGGGGTTCGGGGGTTCGTGCTTCCTGCTGTCATTGAGAGTCCCTGTACTCTTCAATCCTCAATCATCAATGAGCTCCTTTCAGCCTTAGCCCCTCCCTGGCTAGGCTCTCTGGTCCATGCGACCGCTTCCCATAAGACCACAACCTTATGTCTTTCTATCGTGGTTTTGGACTTCAAATTCCCGATGGGCTCTTTTTTCCTGTTAGCTCTCCAGGCTAAGCTCTTGGTCCACGTGACCTTTATCTCACAAGACCGCAGCCTTGTGTCCCCATCGGGATTTTGGACTTTTCAATGTCAAAATGCAAACGTCCTCAGGACTCGCAATCCCTCGAATCCCGACGTGCCCTTTACGTGTTAGCCCTCCTGGCTAGGTCCCTGACCAATGTGACCACTAACTCACAAGACCGCAACCTTGTCTCCCATCGGGGCTAAGGGGTTTCAAATGTCAAAATGCATATGTCCACGGGATTCCCGATTCCTCAAATCCCGATTCTCCGCTATGCTGACAATTGGACCAAAAAATGGTGCTCCCTGCTTCTCTGATATGCTGACACTTGGCTCCCACTATGGCTCCTTCACCCCCATCGGGGTTTCAGGGTTCGTGAAACCGAAATGCACAAAAACTTCACTCACGGGATCCGCGATATCTTGATACCTGATATGGGATGCCACCTGTCCTCCTCACTGACTCCTCTGTGGCCCCACGCTATCCTCCGGTTGTTGGGAAATCGCATTTCGTGATTTCACGATGTTTGATGCAATTGTTCATAGGACTCGTGAAACTCTGAATCCCGATTCTCCGATGAAGCCCTCCTGTCGAGCTTTCCTCGGTGGCGCTCGATCGCTGCCACACGTCCTTCTCAAATGGATGGCTCAGATTAACTCTTGGGGTTTCGAGACCTTTGATGTCCCGATTCTTTCGACCTCAGGAACTCCGATTTTTCGATGCCGAATATCCTGACTCTCTTCGGATTTCTGACACCTGTCTCCCCAAATGGACGGCTCCGATTTGCATCGAGGTTTTCACTATAAACTTCCCCAATCTCATGTCCACAAGAATGTCAATTTTTCGACTGTCGATGCCTCGATCTCCGCCATGTTTCTCCGCCAACGGACGGTCCAGATCTTCCCGGTGTTTCGAGACTTGAGGTGTCTCAAATTTCTTACCTTCGTGACTCCCGATATCACGATGGCTGAAGTCTCAATGGTAAACTTCATGCAGCTCATGTCCAATACGACAGCTGACGGGTATCCACTCAAGATCTGACGGCTCAAATCCGTTCTCCCGCGCGCTCCAGAGACTAAACTCTGATCATCTTCTCCCGATCCAATGGTTGACGGGTATCTAAATCAGATCCAACACTGTCGATCTCCCCCTCTGTATGTGTCTCCTAAACTCCTCCTGGACGTAGAAACCAACGGTCCAGGTCTCTTTTCTCCAGCTGATCTGATGGTTGTTGCTGCTCCTCCTGAGCTTCTACGCACTCCTTCTTCCCAGACTTGGGAGAATTTCAAAATCCCAAAGGCCTCAACCTTTGCTTCATCTCCTTTTCCTCTGCGAGCTCTTCAACTTTGAACCTCGCCACGCATATGAAATGCTAACTCCTCCTGAGCTTTCTTCCTTCGAATCCTCAAAGGATTCTTTTGACTTCTGCGCCTTTGCAGAGTCCTCGCACGCAAAGTGCTATCTGTCCTAAGCTTCTGCAAACACTCAGACCCCTAAGAGATTTTGTATTTTTTCTCCCACAGATGGAGAATATAGTGCCTTCCTGGTTTCCTGCTCAAGCAACCTCTTGTTGAGTCTTTCTGGGTCTTCAACAACCCAGTGAATATCCTTCAGCGGATACTTCCTCCAGCTCTAGAACTCAAAGATTTATTTTCCTCTTCTGTGCCTAAATGCACAAAGTCTCAATGCCCTCCTGGCAGAGTGTTTTCTCCCACAGAGCTTCCATCAGTTCTATCTCCCTTTCCTTTTCCTTTGCACCTATGCACTCGCTCGATGCCCACCTGGCAGAGCTCTCAGAATCCTCAGTGATTTTGCTTCTTCCATATGAACTCACAGCCGAGTTCTCCTTTTGTGCACTCCCTGCACTCACTCAATTCCCACCTGGCAGAGCTTCACAGAACTCCTCAGAGATTCTGGCTTCTGTCTGAACTCACAACATAGTTCCTCTTCCGTGCACTCCTTGCACCTGCTCAATTCCCACCTAGTAGAGCTCCACAGAATCCTCAGTGATTCTATTTTCTTCTTCAAACTCTTAGCAGAGTTCTTCCAACTGCACCTTGTGTTTGTGCTCAATGCCCACTTGGCAGAACCTTACAAAAATCCTAAGAGATTCTGTCTGCAACTGTCTTCTCCCACACAGCCTTGCCTCCAAGGTATTCTACCACCTTGAGGTCTTCCTCCTGAGTTGTTGACTCCAGCACTTGTGCCTCAGCACACCTTTGTCTGAACCCCACAGTGTTCAGAAGTGCATCAGTGCACCAGTATCCAGAGTCCACAACACTCTGTCACGCCCTCCTGGCATGAAACCTCAAAAACCCTCAACTGAAATCACACAAACTCCCTGCAAATGAAAATCTAACACACATACATTCACATCATATGAAAGAACACACACAAACATCCATATAACACAGAACATGTGCGGGAAAAACTGCTTTTGATTATATTAAAATGGCAAATGATTGTATTTACAAAGGTGTTCTTGAGCTCTCTCTGGCTCTACAACTCAACCATTACAACTACCAAAATGAGATCTCAAAATCTCTTTTACCTGAGAGGCTCATCGAGCGCTTCCCTCCAGGTCTACCTACTCTATTCAATTACAATAAATGGTTGTCTAGTCCAGCATCTAGATCTAGATCTCAACCGATCTAGCATTAAAGTCGATATACCTAACGCCTACACAAAGGCACGTCTTCTATGGCTCACCAGCCTAGACATTAAAGTTACATTCATTTCAAATTTAAATGAGGCTGCGCCTCTCTTTTAGCATGCGATTTGAATTCACTGGCGTGGCTGGCTGGCTAGTTGGCTGACGTGGAGAGATGCTCCTACATCAAACTCCTCAGCTGCAAAATCATGAGCTCCTGCTCATGTGCTTCCCCTCTCAGCTGTTGGAAATCCTCCTGGATCCCAAACAAATATCTGGAGCTTCCCATCTGCTCCATTCTGTTGTTGCTTCTGCGCTGCTACTGCTGCTTCTCTTCTACCCAGCTGCTCCTTACTGGCAGTCTCTACTGACCCCAACATCAGCCTTCTGATCTCTTCGATCACTGCATCCAGCTGCTCCAGTGGCTGGTCCAGTTTTTCCAGTCTCCCCAGCTGCAAATTTTTTTGGCACATGAGCAGATCATCATGATCTCCCAGGCCATCCTCTTCATCTTCATCTATGGCCTCAATTTGCCACTCTGCTGCAGACTTTAACTCTGCAGTCTCCCTTTGAATGAATTTTTGTTCAGTCACCTTCTCTGACAGCTCAACTTCTGTCAGTTCTCTTGTTGTCTCTAGATTGTTCAGCCAATCCTCCAGCATCTCTAGCTCCATCTCCCATGGAGTGATAAATATTCCTGCTCGCTCTTCGGCTTCCTTTGCTGCTAGCTTCAGTGCCACAACTTCTTTCTTTTCAGCTCCCTGGCTGAAATCATCGGGCCATTCCTCAGAACGCTCATTCTCCTCTTCGTCTACTACTGCTTGTGCTTGGGCAGTCTCAAACACCTACTCCAATTCCTCCTTGACAGTCTCAGCCGACTGTTCTTTTACTATTGTTGCACCATCATTCGCAACAAAGTCTTTTGCCTCCTCTTGGGCAAGTGGTAGGAATACTCCAATTCCCCCAATCATCAGAAGATCTCTCATATCTTCCTCCTCTATCAGCTACATCCGCTGATCTAAATCTATCTTTGAGCTCACTTGCTCTGTCAGCTCCCCTGGCTGATTCCAACTCACTTCTGAGTTCATGAGACTCACATATAGTCTCATCTGCTCATCCCTGCCCACCTGGCAATATGGGATGCTTCCGCTGTCCTCCTGGCAGACTATGAGATCAACCGATCCCATCTTCATCAGCGCTCCTTGCTGAATTGAACTCACCTCCAAGTCCAAGAGACTTTCAGATAGCCTCGAATTCTCATCTCTGCCCACCTGGCAATCTGAGATGCTTTCGTTTCTCTCCTGGCAGTCTTCGAGATCCCGCAGCGATCTCCTTTCCTTGCCCAGCTGGCAATTTGAAATTCCCTGGCTATCCTCCTGACAGTCCATGAGATCCTGCAGTGATCTCAATTCATTTCCCTTCTAGCAATTTGGAATTTCTTCTCTGCCCTCCTGTCAGTGCTTGAGATCCTCAGTCGATCCCAATTCATTTTCAAAATCATCGAGACCTCTCCCAGTCTCTGGCTCATAGACATAAATAATCTTTTCCTCTGTGGCCTTGAGGTTTTCAGCATACCTCAACAATCTTTTTAACAGCTTGCACTGCCCCCTGACCATCAACTCCTTGACTGGCCACTTTGCTTTTGCCTTCCTCATGGACCATTCATATACCCATCTTGGCTTCTTATCCTGCCGTAGCTTCAATTCGAGCTCATCTATCCTCGTGTTCAACTATTTCTTCAATGCAATCCTTTCCATCTCTGCTCTTATATATGCGATCTTTTCATCCATGTCCTCTTGGCTCCATAGCTCCGAGATTCTCCTTCCAGCATATCTATGGCCTTCAATAGCCATCTTGTTGTCTCTGTTTTCCCTTCTAGCAAACCTGCTACTGTCACTCCACACTAAGAGTTCTACCAGCTTCATCTTCCTACAGTCTCTCTAACTGCCTTCTCGATTGCTGCCTACTTGCAAACAATCCTTACAGAGTCCCCCAACAACTCTGTCTTCCTTCACTTGAAATATACAGATGAATTTCGAGCTCTGATACCACTTGACGTGTATCAGAGTGCTCGTTACCTCTTCCTGCCTGAAATATACAAGCAAGAATCAAAGCTCTGATACCACTTGACACAGGCGCGAGTCACCTCTGACAAACTCCGACACCCGCTCACAGGATCGATCAAAAATCCCCTTCTGCTAAGCTGAAGTAGTTCTTTAAAATCCCCCAAATGAAATCTTTGATAAAACCCGATCCACAGGTCCTTTCCCTTTGCCTCACGGCCTTCTGCACTTTACTGTGGTTGTCCCCGACTCAGTTTTGGGGTTCGGGGTTCCTGCTATCGTCGAAATCCCTGTACTCTTCAATCCTTGATCACCAATGAGCTCCTTTTGGCCTTAGCCCCTCCATGGCTAGGCTCTCTGGTCCATGCGACCGCTTCCCATAAGACCGCAGCCTTATGTCTTTCTGTCAGGGTTTTAGACTTCAAATTCCCAATGGGCTCTTTTTTCCCGTTAGCCCTCCAGGCTAAGCTCTTGGTCCACGTGACCTTTATCTCACAAGACCACAGCCTTGTGTCCCCATCAAGATTTTGGACTTTTCAATGCCAAAATGCAAATGTCCTCAGGACTCGCGATCCCTCAAATCCCGACACGCCCTTTACGCGTTAGCCCTCCTGGCTAGGCCCTTGACCAATGTGACCACTAACTCACAAGACCATAGCCTTGTCTCCCATCGGGGCTACGGGGTTTCAAATGTCAAAATGCATATGTCCACAGGATTCCTGATTCCTTGAATCCCGATTCTTCGCTATGCTGACAGCTGGCCCACAAAATGGCGCTCCCCGCTTCTCTGATATGTTGACAGTTGGCTCCCACTATGGCTCCTTCACCCCCATCGGGGTTTCGGGGTTCGTGAAACCAAAATGCATGAACACTTCACTCATGGGATCTGCGATATCCTGATACCCAATATGGGATGCCACCTGTCCTCCTTGTTGACTCCTCTGTGGCCCCACGCTATCCTCTAGTTGTCGAGAAATTGTGTTTCGCAATTTTGCAATGTCTGATGCAATTGTTCACGGGACTTGTGAAACTCTGAATCCCAATTCTCTGATGAAGCCCTCCTGTCGAGCTTTCCCCGGTGGCACTCGATCGTTGCCACGCGTCCTTCTCAAATGGACGGCTTAGATTAACTCTCAGGGTTTCGAGACCTTTGATGTCCCGATTCTTTTGACCTCAGGAACTCCGATTTTTCGATGACGAATACCTCGACTCTCTTTGGATTTCTGACACCTGTCTCCCCAAACGGATGGCTCAGATTTGCATCGGGGTTTTCACTATAGACTTCCCCAATCTCATGTCCACTTGAATGTCGATTTTCTGACTCCCGATGCCTCGATCTCCACCACATGTCTCCGCCAACGGATGGTCCAGATCTTCCCGACGTTTTGAGACTTGAGGTGTCTCGATTTTCTTTCCTTCGTGACTCCCGATATCACGATGGATGAAGTCCCGATGGTAAGCAGCTCCTGTCCAATTCGACGGCTGACGTGTATCCACTCAAGATCTGATGGCTCAGATCCATTCTCCTATGCGCTCCAGAGACTAAACTCTAATCATCTTCTCTCGTTCCAACGGCTAATGGGTATCTAAATGAGATCCAACGCTGTCAATCTCCCTCTTTGTATGCTTCTCCTGAACTCCTCCTGGACATAGAAACCAATGGTCCAGGTCTCTTTTCTCCAGCTGATCCGACAACTACTGCTGCTCCTCCTGAGCTTCTGCGCACTCCTTCTTCCTAGACTTGGGAGAATTTCAAAAGCCCAAAGGCCTCAACCTTTGCTTCGTCTCCTTTTCCTCTGCGATCTCTTCAACTTTGAACCTTGCCACGCGTATGAAACGCTAACTCCTCCTGAGATTTCTTCCTTCGAATCCTCAAATGATTCTTTTGACTTCTACACCTCTGCAAAGTCCTCGCACGCAAAGTGCTATCTGTGTAGAGCTTCTGCAAACACTCATACCCCTAAGGGATTTTGTCTTTCTTCTCCCACAGATGGAGAATATAGTGCCTTCCTGGTTTCTTTCTCAAGCAACCTCTTGCTGAGTCTTTCTGGGTGTTCAGCAACCCAGTGAAGATCCTTCAATGGATACTTCCTCCAGCTCCAGAACTCAAAGAGTTCTTTTCCTCTTCTGTGCATGTATGCACAAAGTCTCAATGCCCTCCTGGTAGAGTGTTTTCTCCCACAGAGCTTCCAGCAGTTCTATCTCCCTTTCCTTTTCCTTTGCACCTATGCACTCGCTCGATGCCCACCTGGAAGAGCTCTCAGAATCCTCAATGATTCTTCTTCTTGCATCTGAACTCACAGCCGAGTTCTCCTTTCGTGCACTCCCTGCACTCGCTCAATTCCCACCTGGCAGAGCTTCACAGAACTCCTCAGAGATTCTGGCTTCTGTCTGAACTCACAACAAAGTTCCTCTTCTGTGCACTCCTTGCACCTACTCAATGCCCACCTAGTAGAGCTCCACAGAATCCACAGTGATTCTATTTTCTTCTTCAAACTCTCAGCAGAGTTCTTCAAACTACACCTTGTGCCTGTGCTCAATGCCCACTTGGCAGAGCCTTACAAAACTCCTAAGAGATTCTATCTGCAACTGTGTCTTCTCCCACACAGCCTTGCCTCCAAGGTATTCCACCACCTTGAGTTCTTCCTCCTGAGTTGTTGACTCCATCTCTTATGCCTCAGCATGCCTTTGTCTGAACCCCGCAGTGTTCAGAAGTGCATCAGTGCACCGGTATTCAGATTCCACAGCACTCTTTCACGTCCTCCTGGCATGAAACCTCAAAGACCCTCAACTGAAATCACACAAACTCCCTGCAAATGAAAATGTAACACACATACATTCACAACATATGAAAGAACACACACAGACATCCATATAACACAGAACATGTGCAGGAAAAACTGCTTCTGATTATATTAAAATGGAAAATTCCTGTATTTACAAAGTGTTCTCGAGCTCTCTCTGGCTCTACAACTCAACCATTACAAATACCAAAATGAGATCTCAAAATCTCTTTTACCTAAGAGGCTCATCGAGCGCTTCCCTCCAGGTCTACCTACTCTATTCAATTACAATAAATGGTTGTCTAGTCCAGCATCTGGATCTAGATCTCAGTCGATATAGCATTAAAGCCGATCTACCTAATGCCTGCACAAAGGCACAGCTTCTATGGCTCACCAGCCTAGACATTAAAGTTACATTCATTTCAAATTTAAATGAGGCTGTGCATCTCTTTTAGCATGCGACTTGAATTCGCTGGCATGGTTGGATAACGTGGAGAGATGCTCTTGCATCACTCATCTGAAGCACTACTGAGACAGAAATATAAGGAAGGGTAGGAAAAATAGCAAAGAGAATCCATAGATCATCCATAACTCATTCCTGATCTTGCGCAAGAGCAACATCAGATCTGAAACATCTAACCGCAAGAATTGAACATACTTATGTTATGAACAACACTTTAAACATTGAACCATTAATAAGAACTCATAAACCATAAAGGAACAATGTAATGCACAAGTAAACATACAAAGACACATCATATTTTGAAAATTTGGTTCTCCTTCATCATATTCTCTCTGAGATCTTTCTTGCATTACAGACTCAGAATTACATAGAGATATTTAGTATAGACTCTTGTCTCTAGGCCTCAGCCATAGAGTTCTAATTCCCCAACTAATAGGTCTCGTTCATTACAGACTCTCCTCTTCTCGACTTACAACAAGTAGCAGCAACTAATCCCAAAATCTTGGGTGACTCTAATAGACATGACTCAACCCAACCTACCCAACCATTTACACTTATATTTAGTCCTATATATAGTTGGGTTATGTCTCCCTGTTCGGATTTCTCGTTTTCTTGTTATGTTACAACTGTTTGTTGCTTAGTTGGTGTTGTGCTAGATTCTGCAACTGCTTTTTGTTATTATTCCTTCTAGCCCCTGATGAAGTTTGCGCGACTCATGCTTATTCAAAACTTGCGCAATTCTTTCTCAAAAATGAAGGGCCCAACAGGCTCTGACCACAATCCTTTACACATCCTTGAGTCAAGCACTTGGTTTCTTCACATTCTCTAGGAGCAACTGTTGCTTTTCGTTATCCAGATTTTCCTCTTCTTTGAGCTCTTCTATTTGTGCCTTTTCTTCCTTTACCTCTTCAAGCGAAGGGCCCAATTCTGGAACCATCTCTAATGCTCTGTGCTTTACTCTATGAAAGATTTCAACTTTGTCCTGCCATTTTCGAATGAGGAGTGATGCTTCTGGTAGGAACTATTGGGTCGTCTCTTTGTTGTACTCCTTTGGCTTGACAACAACCAATGAGTTCCATTCGGAGTTGGTTTTTGTGTCAACTTGGTGCATTTTCATATAGGCAGTTTGAATTACCAATCGAAAATCACGGAGCTCTTTCTTGGCTACGGACTGTGCTTCGTAGAGTGAATTTAGTTCATTGTCATAGCCTGCTGGATTTGATCAAACTTTTGTTGCTTCTCTATGGGGTCCATTGTGACCACAACTTCCTCGTTCATCACTTGGATCTTTGTGCGCACTTCATCCAGGACTTGATTCTGTCGAGCGATGATGCCCATCCAATCACTGAATTCTCTGAAGATTTTTAGTGCAGTCCATGGTGTGTTTATGCTATGTTGCTCTGGCATTGTTTCCTTGCAATATTATCCTCTGCATTTAGTCCTGCAGTTGTCGAGGCTGTTGTTCTGCTTCTTGTTGGACTTGTTGTATCTTTGCTTGTATCTTCTCCATGCGTGTAGCGAGATGTGTCCATGCCTCTTGTAACAGCTCGATCTATTTCTCTGGTTCTCTTATTTTGCTAGCTTTGGGTAGGTCGAGCGCAACCCTCTGAATCTCCGGCCAGGCTTTTGCAAGTTTTTCCCGCACTTTTTCTAGTTTGCGCTGGGCTAAGAGTCTATCACAATTTTCCTCCGTTCTACATGCTTGTGCATATAATTGTTCTTTCCTGGCGAGCTAGACTGAGCTCTCGACATCTTGGAGCCTTTTCTCTAGTTGGTATGTGGAGGCTCTGATTAGTCCAAACAACTGTGACGCTGGCCATTGTACCAGGTCTGTAGATGATGGAGCTGCATCAGTGGGTACTCACCACTACAGTGGGAGTCCACTGCCTGTTGAATGGTCTGAGCGAGTTTCTACCTCATCCTCTGTTGGTGGTGCTGGTGCAATCCTTAATCTTAGGTCTGCGGGTAAGAGCGTCAGAACCTCAGTTTTGGTTATGCAGAGCTGCATCAATTTGACACATTGTTGGGGGTTATGGAGAACTTGTGTCATTTTCTCTTGCATGGTGGTTGTATCCGACTTCATTGTTGATTCTGGATCACTGTGTACATCTGGTATCTCCATATCTTCCAGTGCTTCTGCATCATGCATCATGATTTCTGGGACATCCTCACCCTTGGGTGGTGAGGTGATCTGCGGGTTATGGTCGGGTTCTAGCTCTTCTCTTCTTCGAGCAACTTCTTCCTCTGCTGAAGACTTAGGTTGTTGTTCCTGGATGTTCAGATTCAAAATATCCTGCATCATTCTTTGCTTTGCGGTTTTGGGGTCGGGGTTGGGAATTTCTGAACTGGGCTTGGGGGATTCTCTAGTTATCTATGGGGGTTGTCGTTCCTCTGTCTCTGTGTGGTTGAGTTGCATCAGCTCCAAGGCTGTGGTCTGATGTGGAATGGTGGTGAGGAGGCTTGGTAATTGGAGTGGTCGGGGTTGCTCAATGATGAGTGTAGCCGGAATCATTTCAGGGTTCAGTTCATCTAGAATGTCAATGATAGTGGTGGATTTGGTCATGGCGTGGGTCCAGGAAATGAAAAATGAAAGGGATTGTGGGTTCAAGGGTTTGTTCGAGGATAGCCCCATTCTGGTCCTCTTCACCATTGGTTCGGTGCCAAGAACAATGCCCAAGATCTGGTTGACCTACGCACCTGACAACATGGCATTGTATGGCAACTATCGGGAGGGGGGGGGGGTGTCTTTTCCTCAGCTCCAACTACAATGTTTCTTCTTCCTCCTTTGAATCTATTTGTGTCAGAGCATATGGATTCTTTGGCTCAAGGCCTGAGCTTAGTCCCTCTCATGCTTCCTTGTCTTTTTTCTTGATCATCTCGGTAGGAAAAATGTGATGCATTCCTGATTTATGATGGCCTCGTTTGACTCCTGGCCATGACATGACTTATTTATATAAGGCTTCCTCATCCAAATAGAATGGTAGCATCTGTGTGTGGAAATGTTCCCTGATGGCATGCCTCAGTTAGACGAATGTGTTGTGCTAGTTCATGTTGAATGCAATATTCCTCGTGTTATTATTGAGGATCTTATGTGAGATGCGCGGCCTCTGTGTTGTGTCTATCATAGCATTATACCATTTGGAAAATGATGCGTTGTTGAGTGTTGTGTTCTCCGAGTCTAGTCTGGAATTCCATGGCTCAAACATCTTCACCAGACGCCCTTTATCTGGTATTGTCGGTTGTCTGCCCACAGGTGACTTCCATTTGAGCATTGCAAATTCCACAAGTAGGTATCCATATGTAAATGTGCCTCCTTTCTCCTGTGCCTCCTCACAAGCTACTAGTAGTTCCTCTAGCAAGAAACTACACCAATTGAACATTGCTCCCTATGTACAGACGTCAGTGACTGATAGCCCATATAAAGTGCATTCTCCCTTATAATAAGAACTCATAACTTTGTTGGCTATGACACAGCATCCAGTCTGAACTATTTTGGGCAGTATTGGTTCAATGACTATTGTGCATCCTCCTCTCTATGTGTTAAACTTCTTGTAGAGGCTAAGCTCGCCTTTCTTCTTCCCATGCTTTCCAGGGCCCTGAAATCCCTTCGATACATCCTATCCTTTGAAGGATAGTCCAGTAAGTTGTTGGATATCTTTTGCATGGATTGGATACCGCTTATCCATCCATAGACTTCTATCGTGCACTCTGCTTATCAGAAATTTCATGCATAGCACAATTTCGTTGGTGGTGCCAAAGACTGGTAAGTCTCTCATGTTCATGATGGTGGAGTTAAAAAGGTTAATGAACTCCTTTTTCAGTATGAAGCGCATATCTCCAGTTCCATCCAAGGCTAACTCCCAAAAGACATCTGGGTGCATCTTGGAAACAAGGTTGAATCCGTGAGGTCAAGGTCGAGTAGCTTGACATGCTCTATATTCCCTTTGAGATCACCTATAATCTCGACCCAGGGGTCGCATATCTCATATGTTACTTCTTATTTAGTCATGGGGCTCTGACTTGTTGTGGCTCTTGGCATTAGCTCTTTTGTGGCCATTAAGAACTAGGGCTACAATTTCATCTTTGGCAATAGTCCTAACTGGTTTCCACAACTAAGTTTGGAAAGGGCTATGCTCGTTTTACAAACAATACCTTCTCAACTGAGTTTTGAGATTCTTATGTCTGGCTTAATGGGTAAGTTTTAGCAATAACTTCTCCTCATCATGACCATATAGACGCACTACAGTGTGAGTTGTCCGATGGCACAGTTTGATCAAGGTAAATCCTATTGGGCGATCTTGATATTTACTCATTTGAGTGGAATAGGGACATGGCTGAATTGAGACCTTTCCATTTTTCGGGTGGGTGTCCCAACACAAAATTTGATGGAATCTTGTCATAATGTGGCTTTATGGCTTAACGAGTGACAGTCGGGGTACCAGAATGGAAATAAAGGGTGTGATTGGACTAGGTTTGCATGGCCTTTAACTCAGATTGGATTGAGATTCATGGTTCCTCCGACCACAAAGGTTTTTTCCATCATCTTAATGATTGTCATTAATGGACCTTCTCATGATTCAAGTTCTGTGTTTCTAAGTCGTCAACTCTGTATCAATCAACGCTTAAACAAAACAGATGAAATATGTGTTATGGCACAACACTGCGCACTTGGACATTATTAACTAAATTTACAAAATTTCAGAAAGGAAATGAAACTCAAATCTACCTATTGTACAAGCTTCGTCGGACTGGAGCGATTGTCCTTCTTCTCAATATTGATATAGGTAGGGATTCAGGCAAGCACCATTCACCCATCCTGGTCATAGCACACCATCTAGTTGCACAATTTGGACTGCTCATGATGGTAGGATCTCCGCAACTAGGAAGGGTCCCAACCAGTGCATACGTAGTTTGCCAGGATGCTTCTGGTATCGACTGTCATAGAGTAACACCTTGTCCCCTTGTGTAAATACCTTTGTCTTTATGTGTCAGTCGTGCCAAGATTTTTGTCTAGCCTTTTCAACTGACTGATGGAAGTCTGCCAAAAATCTGGTTTCGTCGAGTTCTTGTATATCCGCAAGTCTCTGCACCACTGATTCTTTGTCTGTAATATGTGGCTTATGAAATATATAGACTTGGAGTGATGAAGTCTGCGGGCACCAATTTCTCTTTCCCGTAAATAAGATGGAATTTTGTGTATTTATGTAATTTCTTCATGGTTTTCCTATAGGCCCATAGTACTGCTAGAACTCTATCATCCCAGTCCTCTCAGTTTGCACAACAGACCTTTGTTAGTCCCTTTTCCAGGATTTTGTTGAAGGCCTCGACTGTTCTATTGGCCTGTGGGTGGTATGGAATGCTCTTATGATGTTGAATAATAAATTCTGTTGTAAGTGTTTCTATGGTACTACTAATGAAATGAGTACCCTGATCGTTGGTTAGGCTCTTGGGACATCTGAAGCGAGTAATGATATTTTTGAAAATGAATCTGGCAACAGTATCCGTCGAACAGTCCTGTACTGCTATTTCTTCTTCCCAACGAGTAAGGTAATCGGTTGCTATGATGATGTACCTTGCCTTTGAATATTTAGATGTAGGGTTGATTGGCCCAATGAAGTAAACTACCCTTTTCTCAAATGCTTGTAGTGCTCTAACGGGTTGTAATGGAAGTTCATCTCAGCGTGATGACTTGCCCACTCTTTGAAAAACATCACACGATCTAGTGTATGCTTTTGCATATTTAAAAAGTGTTTCCCACCACAGTCCTACCTGTAAAACTTTCTGTGTTGTTTCCTTTCCTCCTACGTGTCCTCCTGCAATTCCACTATGGCATTCCTAGAGTATATCATGTCTTTCATGATTTAGGGCACATCGTCTGAGGATGTTGTCTAGTCCTAGTTTATACAATTTCCTGGAAATCAGCTGATAATTTGTTTCTCTGATGACCATATGACGTTTCTGGGTTGCAGAATATGTTTTAGGATAGGCTCTTGTACTGAGAAATATTTCTATATCCTCTATATATTCTGGTATGGCCTCTATCCTGAACAAGTCTGCATCTAGGAGCTGGTCATCCACTGCTCTGCCACTTTCTCCTGACTCTATTATAGATAGATGGTTGGGTCTGTTGTTGCATCGTCCTGGCTTGATGATGACTTCAAAGGAAAATTCCTAAAATAACTATAGCCATACGCAAATTCTTCCTTCCAACACAGGTTTGTTAACTAGGTATTTTAATGTTGAATGATCAGTAAAGAATTTGAAATGAGACCCTAACAGATAATGTCTAAATTTCTGTAAAGCATAGATCATGGCTAAGCCTTCCTGTTCTGTCATTGTGTAGTTGCACTCTGCTTGTGATAACTTCTGACTCGCAAAGTAGATAGGTTGATCCATAGCTCCCTCTCCAGGTTGCGTTAAGATAACTTCTAAGGCAATTCCTGAAGAATCTACATGGACATGAAATTCCTTATCCCAGTTTGGGAATATTAGGATCGATGTTGTAATGAGATTTTCCTTAAGTGTCACAAATTCTTGATCACATTCGGGAGTTGATCCGGATTATTTTCGGCACGAAATGAGAGCGAAGATATAATAAAGAAATGCACAGAGATATTGCAGATATTCAATAATATAACAGAAATGTATCAGAGATACAACCATAAACATAGATATACAGTAATACATGATTTCTATTAATCAGATAAATGTACAGAGACTGTAAAAATACAGAGTGAAAGACTCGCTAGAATGGTGACAGCTTATCTCTGAGAAGAGATGTGACGGCTACTCGCATTCACAAGAAGATGATTACAATGAGGCTCTGAAGGCCTTTTTACAATAAACGAGAATGAAAAAATTCCTAGACATCCAAAAACCTAACCCTAGGAGATGAAGCGCCAAAAGTCATGTGGGCCTCGTTTGGGTAAGTGAGTACATCAACTTCCTGGGGTCATAACTTTTGCATACGATCTCCGTTTTAGGCGTGTGATAGCTCGTTGGAAAGGTAGTGTAGAGGAGATTCATTTTGGGGGCTAAATAATGCCTTTGAATATTATTGAGAACATCGATATCGAAAAACCTTCATTTGGACCCTCAAAATGGCCCCGGAAGTTAAAACCTGCTAAAAATAGTAAATTGCCAAAATGGCCAGAAAACTGTTTTGAGCCATTTGGAAAAGGTGGGTGGCCACCGATATCCACCTGGATCAGGAGTCCATTGGAATGGTTCAACCTTTTTCAGGAGGTTTTCCAAGGGTGCAGTAATGTTAGCATATCTCTGAATGAACCTGTGATAGTAGCCTGTATGTCCTAGTGTGGAGCGCAACTGTTTAATACTCATAGGTGGTGTCATATGCACAATTGTCGCAACTTTAGCTGGGTCTACCAATAATCCTTCTCGAAAGACTATGTGGCCCAATATATTTCCATGTGGCACACAGAATATACACTTCCTGAGATTTAGTGTGATTTGTAACGCTCAACATCTGTCAAAAATTAGCCTTAACAGTGCTACATGTTCCTCAAGAAGACTATATATTGTCCAATCATCCATATAAACTTCTATGAAATTGTGAATGAACTCTCTAAAGGCTGCTATCACAATCCTATAGAAAACTGTAGGGGCATTCTTTAAACCAAATGGCATCATATTGTATGCAAAATATCTGCATTCGGTAATGAAGGTGGTTTTTCTCTTGTCCTCTTCAACAATCCTAACTTGATGGTATCCTGAGAATCCATTTGTAAATGATTATGCTTCCTTCCACACAACCTGTTCTAGAACCTCATCAGTAAAGGGTGTTGGGAAAGGGTCATGCACACAAGATGAATTGAGGCTTCTTTAGTCCATATAGACTCTAATATCCTTAGTGCCTTTCTTTCTTTGAATGACTATCGAGCTGACCCATTCTGCTTCTTCTATTGGAAAAATGAGACCTGCTTCTAGCATCTTATCAATCTCCTTCTTGACTTTATCTTTTACTCTTGGGTTAAGATGGTATGGCCTATGTTTGACAGGATTGGATCCTGGTTTTAACTCAATTTTCATTTCTCCCATAACTCCTTTGATTCCCTTCAATTCTGAAAAAGTCTTTGGGAACAAATCTTCGTATTCCCTCTGTAAACTCTGTATTTCCTGACTAGTTTTCTCATCCCAGTAATCTCCTACCAAAGTTATTTTGGGTTTCTCTTCGGTCCCTATGTTAAGATTATGCAACTTCAAAGGGTGATTGTAGGAACTATCGGTCTGGCTAGGTATGATGTTTTGGATTTATTTATTCCCCTCGGTCTCTTTGATTGCTAGGTTTCTCAGTTCTTCTAATTTGTCTAGGCTTTCTGAATCTTTTCTAATCTAGTATCATTCTATAGGATTTTCAATCGAAGGTACGCAGAGTTCATTCTAAATTTCTTGTGTGTGTTTGGGACACACTACAAAATATGATCTGTTATCACTATTGGATATAAAAAGAAGTTCTTTAATCTTTTGTAGGACTAGTTCAAGATCGAGGTATTTACTTGTAAATGAGAAGTTTTTACAAAATTCAGCTGCTAGTATCTGCCAATCGTAGGTCTATCATCTGGTTTCCTCATGTATAAACCAATATTTTGGGATTGGACCTAGATAATGGGGGAATACCTGAACCTAGAAGTGACAGGGTATCTTCGTGGCCTGCCACACACTATTGAATGTGTATCCTAGGTTCTGATTTTCCACTGAACAGTTGTGCAATGTGGATATCCATCTTCATTTTTGATTCTAACTACTCCCTATTCCAAAACATGTACTTGAGAGATTGCTTCACCTTGTCCCAAGTCTTGAGTGCAACTTTGTGAGTAGCCCACCATCTGGCGGGGGTGTTCTGGAAAGCTATATCTAGTACCAAGATTCTTTGATCTTCTCCCATAGTTTCTTCCATATTCTACAAAAAGTTGTCTAGCTCTGAGGTGACATCATATATTAGGTGTTCTCTGACTTCGGTCCCAACCCATCTGGTTATTCTGATAGTTGTGCATCTTGTTGAGAATATTTCAGGCACACCTTGTTTCCATCTATCAAAATCCAATTTTGAATATTCATCTACTAAATGTATACTTCGCCATCTTACTGATCCATTCGCAGTGGGGTTTATATAATCATTTCTTATCCCAGTTGTTACAGTGTACAATTGGTATAGGTATTCTTCTTCCATATTATTGTCTGTTGGTTTTGTGTACTTGGGTCCTACGTATGGATCCAAAGGTTGAACTATCTTGATTCCCTCAGCTTCAAAAGTCATGGTATCTCTCTTTAGGTCAATTACTGCATAATTTTTGTAGGCCTAATCGATGCCAAGTAGTGCAGGGTAGGGGTCCTTTTCTCCCATGATCTCAATGAATTCAAAGTCAACCACTCTTTTTGCTCCTGCTACATCGATTTCCATGTTCTCCAATCTTCCTATGGGAAAGATACAGTATTGGTTTTCCATTCTTAACTGAATTGGGGAATATGTCAGTCTCAGTTTTTCTAACGCTTCCCAGGTCTTCTTGGGAAGAATGTTCATATCTGAACCTAGGTCCAACATGACGTATTTCATTTCGAAGTCATCTAACTGGGCTACCAGTTGGAATTTTTTTTATGTTCTTACTTTTCTTCGTTGGACTCTCTAAGTAATCTAATCAGGAAGGTTAACCTGAATCCTTGCTTCTGAGGTTTCTTCATTCCCTAGGACTAGATATAGCACATTGCGCAAATTCTCTGTCAGTTGATCATTCCCCAGAATGTCAGAGAATAATTGAACCAGAGGTCAACTGTGTTTTGAGGTTTCTCAGGTTGTATTGGTATGCCTACAGGGTTTCTGGGTGAAGCAGGGACTTGTGCCACCTTAGGGTATACAACCAACTGAGGGGGGTTCCCTTGCATTTCATGATTAGGAATATTTTGGAATACTTCTATGGAATCTTTAAAGAACATTCTTTTCTTTATGGGGTCGTACCTGTCTTATTTAGGTGCTTCTTTCTGAATCTGAGGTAGAGTATTATCATCATCTCCTGTCTTCACTCCTCCTCAAGTGAGAATGTTAAGGTTTGGCAATTGTCCCTTAGAAATCCTCTTGATTTCTGAATTGATAAGGTTAGTTCCTCTTTGTCATGATTTATCCTCCCACTTTGCGATTATCTCTAGGCAGTCTTCGGTTGCGTGTTCGTTGGATATACAATGAGAGCACCATGGTCATCTTGGATGAGGCCAAGTGACCCTGTTCATCATAGTTGTAACATCTGCTTGATCCTCTTCCCCCAGTTCTCCCTCCTCTGAAGTCTCCTCCAACTCCACCTCCTCGACCTCTTCCTGGTCCCTGCGGGTTTTCATTCACCCTGAATGTTGTTCGGTCTAGCTTGTCTGTAAGAGAATCCAATGCTCTACATTGATTGGTAGTATGTGTGGTGGATACGCAGAACTCCCAGTGTACTATGTTTGGTACTGTCAAATATTTCTGCATGATGGGGCACTCTCTCGGTCCATGCCCAAGGGTTCGTTAGATCTCACAATATTCTACTGTTGGTACTGCTTGGCCTCCTGGGAAAGCGTGATATGGGGTGGGATGATGGAATGGTGAGTTTTTCGATACTTTCGCAACTCCTCCTATGTGTCCTGGTGGGGTTACAATCAAACTATGAGGAGGTCCTAGTCCCCTTATTCATGGATATTCATTCTCCAAATGATGTGCACTGGATGACATTCATTCATTCATTCATCTAGTGCACCAAACCTATGGTCGTTCTGGTTTGGGTATCGTCATCTCTTGAATATTTTCTATAAGTGTTGATATCTTCCCTTGTAGTTGCACTAAGTTCGCATCTACTGGGGGTTAAGTTACTCTCAGTTCCTAGGGTATCCCTCCATGGATTCAATCTTCATTGATTGTTCCAAGGCATCTATTAATGTGGCTATCCGTTGTTGCGTTAGCAGAATCTGAGTCAGAGGTAGCAGTCCCTGAATGTACCACTCCCTTTGATTTTCTTTGTGGATTGGATGTGCCAACCTCCCTATGGAATCTCACTCCGAGGCTGATTCTCCTTCCCTCTACTGGATCTAGTGCAACTCGAACAGAGCCTGTTGTTCTGACTGAGGTAGTTTGAAATCTGCTATGAACCTTATTTGTACCTGGTCAAGTGTGAATGCTTGACCCTGCGTCCCTGGAACTCCTGGTTTGATGATCTTCATGTACCACTTGAGAGTGTGATATCTCAAGGTAGTCTGGAACTCGACCAACTTATTTGCATCCAGAGTCCCTTTGGATCTCCATATTGCTTCACACAAGAACCAGTGTTGTTCAACATCTTTGTCTCCCTTACCCCAAAATTTTGGGTATCTAGTGATCAAACCTCTTGTATGACTGGCCATTATTGATCCTGTTGTTCATATCAATATGCAACCTAATGGTCCTGCTTGCAATCTACCATAGGATCCCAATATCCTTCCTGTACTCACACTTCCTGGTTGTGACTGGTTAACTAATTGTACTGGAACAGAACTTGCACGAGAAGGTAGTGTCGAACTTACTACTTGTATAGAAAGAACTTGGGGTATGGGTGATTCGGGGCTGGCACCACTGGCTTCGGGGTAGTTTTGTTTGATCTGGGGGGTCTTGTTAGCTTCCAATGGGATGACCTCTTCGGTTGGATTCCCGATTTCTTCTGTCATCGGGGTTGAATCTTATCTTTCTCCTCTAAGATTCATGTCAGCTTCCTCCTCTCTTACATCTGCGCTTCCTCCTTCTCGTGCCACCTCCTGGGGACTTCTTTATCTCATTTCTTCTCTCTCATTCAATCTTTGAATGGCCATTCATTCATGTCTTTTCATCCTCTGCAGTTCTTCCATTTTTCTTTCCTCAATTTCTCTCGGTCCCCCTTCTTTCCTCATCTTTTCAGACTGTCTTGTGACTTTCTTGATCTTTCCACGCCACCATTTTTCAACTATGGTGGCTCTCTTCAAGGCTTGCTCATATCTTGAATTTGTTTCTTGTTGTTTCCCCCCCATTTTGCAAAGAAATCTTCCCCTTTCTCATGCCATGACTTTCACCCCGTCTCACCCTACCCCAAGCAAAGGTGTTTACGCTGCCATCTAAGTCAGGGATATAATCAACATCCCTTCCTCCACCAAGAAAGTCTTAATCGACAGGGGGATATCTCTTAAAATTATTCCCTTTGCACCTTTATTGAAATTTTCCTCTTCTTGCAAGAAATATTGGTGGTTCTCAACTGCAAATTCGATTATGTATCCTTCTATCATGGTGCTAACCCAAAAATCCACAGCTCATGTGACTAGGCAATCCAGCCTGTGGAGTGCTTCTAACTTGTCAATGTCCCATGCACAGATCTTCTTGACCCATCCCTGGAACTCTGGAGCTTCTTGGATTCTCTTGATCCAGTGAAAAAATTCTTCCAGGAATTTAACCAAGAAAATCTCGTACTAGTTGCTTGATCTTTCCAAGTAAAAGATTGCTTCCCTAGTAGTTCCCACTGATTTTCTTCTTAGTTTCGCTTCTTTCCATGTGAAGGCATCATAGTTTCTTTCCCACCATTGATCGATTCTAGATCTATGGATCAGAGATATAATTCTTCCTATAGGTTCCCTTTTTATACTGGTCTCGACAACGGAACCATTTTTTTGGCACGGATTTGATCAGAACAAGGTTCTTCTCAGGTTACCAACAAAAGGTACCATGTAGTCTAGAGCGCTGGCATTTTTATCTCCTCCGAAGAGAAGAAGTATCACCCTAAGCACTGCTAAGACAGAAAGATAGGGAAGGGTATGCAAAATACCAAAGAGAATCCATAGATCATCCAAAACTCATTCTTGTTCTTGTGCAAGAGAAACATCAGATCTGAAACATCTAACCGCAAGAATTGAACCTACTTATGTTATGAACAACGCTTTAAACATAGAACCATTAATCATAACTCATAAACCATAAAGGAACAATGTAATGCACAAGTAAACATACAAAGACACATCATATTTTGAAAATTTGGTTCTCCTTCATCATATTCTCTCTGAGATCTTTCTTGCATTACAGACTCAGAATTACATAGAGATATTCAATAAAAACTCTTGGCTATAGGCCTTAGCCACAGAGTTCTAATTCCCCAACTGATAGGTCTCATTCATTACAGACTCTCCTATTCTCAACTTACAATAAGTAGCAATAACTAATCCCAAAACCTTGGGTGACTCTGATAGACATGACTCAACCCAACCTAACCAACCATTTACACTTATATCCAGTCCTATATATAGCTGGGTTATGTCTCCCTATTCGACTTGCTTGATTTCTTGTTCTATTACAACTGTTTTTTGCTTAGATGGTGTTGCGCTAGCTTCCGCAACTGATTTCTGTTATTCTTCCTTCCAGCCCCTGATGAAGTTCATGCGACTCATGCTTATTCAAAGCTTGTGCAATTCTTTCTCAAAAATGAAGGGCCCAACACTGTGTATGTGTATGATTGCTCATTTGTTCATTGTTTATTTACTCTGCAATTATTGGATGATAATGCTACATTGATATAACACTTTCATTATATGGTTAAAAAGGATTAAATTTCTCTATTACTGATTCACCCCCCCTCTCAGTAATCTAACAATTGGTATCAGAGTAGGTTCTTGCAGAAATTAGTTTAACCACTGAAAGGGAGATCATGGAGAGCAACACCATGTATAAAAATGGAATACCACAGTTTGATGGAAAAAAGTATGCATTTTGGAGCAGAAGGATGGAAACATATATACAGGTACATGGATTTTAAATTTGGCAATCAGTTGTAGATGGATAGAAAGAACCAATAGTTCTGTCGAGAAATGAAAGAGCAATAAAACTCAGGCAAAATAATTCCAAAGCCACAAATGAACTTCTGAATGGTCTTTGTGAATCTATTTACACAAAATTTATACATTGTATATCCGCTAAAGAGATTTTGGACAAGTTTCAAAATATTTAAGAAGGATATTTTGTTGATTAGTGTTGGTTGTCATTGATGTCAACCCTTAAAGAAAGTCCAGTAGCGAATTCTGGTAGCACAAAGGTTTGGGTAATGTACCCAAGGCTGTTTCATGTATAATGGTATCATTTTTAATATATTTGAAGGTAATATTATTCTATATGGATAGTACATGTCGTTCCATTTCTGGTGGTATGTGGAACGTCACATAACTCCTCACGGTTTGCGAGTTATGGCCTTACGAAGTTGGAGGACCCTCATATGTTATCTAGAAGCCCCAAAAGGTCAAAGTAGTAAAAGTGGTTTAAGAGATTTTAGAAGGTAAATAAAAAAGTGAAGTGATGAGTGTACTATAATTAAAAGTGAATAAGAAATAAATTATTTAAATAATAAATTTAATGGAGAAATTAGAAGTGGGTTAACCCTAAAATAAGGAAAGTGGGGAAAGTGACCTAGAAGATGCTTCTAAGGAAGCTACTTGGAGAGTATAAATGAGAGGCAAGGCTCTATAATTTTATATCACACTTGAGAATATTGAATATCTATAGGTGGCTGAGGTAACCAAAGGATATCTAAGCCAAATTTCAGAGGGAAGGTGAATTAAAGAAGGTTGAAATTGAAGGTTGGATAAATTCTTTTGATGATGCTTTCTAAGGTATGTTATTTACAGGTCATCTCACCATTTTCACCAATACGTTTTTTTTAGAATGATTTAGACCATGAAATTGATATTCCATTGAAGAAACATATCCAAGTATCCATGGTAAAAATTTCAGCTTGTGGGTCGTATTTTTGGAGTTACACGCCGTGGAAAATAGGGTTTGTGGCTAGTCCTGAAACTAGTCTAAAACAAGTGTTTCGGGTAAAAACATCATAAATTCTTCAGAACAGATCCAAATTCAGTAATAGAAAATGTGTCAGTTAGATTATAGTATGTAGTATTCTGTGTAACATTTTCATATCCATACAACAAATATTCCATGTGGGGAACGCTCTACAAGGTCACTCTCTAGAATAAGCTATAATTCAACAAGGTATGACATTTTTTCTATAACTCCTTTTCTGAGAGGTTCCAAGCAGTGAAACCTGGAGGAATTGTATTAAACACACTGAAGAACACTATGTACTATTTTTAGATCTTTATTCATTACAGGTACATAGTTATGATTATTTCAAGTTAGGGTTGTTGACTAATCCAAAACTAGTCATGTAAGAAAATGCTAGTCTCTTGTTGTTAAAGTTAAGGAAGGTTTGCAAGTTCATTTACAAGTTGGTGCATGGTTTATGAACCTTTTTATGGTACAGGTTGATTGCAGATTGAGGTACAGGTTGGTGCATGGTTTATGCACTTATTTATGGTACATGTTGATTACAGGTTGTTGCATGGTTCATGCACTTGTTTATGGTACATATTGATTATTGGTTGAGGTACAAGTATATGCATGGTTGATGTATGGTTCAGGTTATTAGTATAGGTAGGTTGCAGGTTAGTGGTACAGGTTGGTACAGTTGTACAGTGGTATATCTCACAGTGATAGCATGACAATGGTTCCATCATTCTACTTATACGTTAGGGCGGTTGGACGGGGCAAGAATAGGTGGTTGTAGCCATATTTCTCTTGTATTCGAAGAACTTAAGGGGTTGTAGCCTCCTTCTAGTTGTAGCCATAGAATTGGAGAGTTGGAGATTCCCTTAATTTGTAGCTTGATAAACTAAGGGGTTGGAGCCTCATTCCAGTGGCAGCTAGAAAACAAAGGAAGTTAGTGCTTCTAATGAATGTAATTCTTCAAGACATATAATAAAAATCATTCTGTGGTTTTCTCCCACTTTGGGTTTCCATGTAAAACACTGGTGTACTGTGTATGTGTATGATTGTTCATTTTTTCATTGCTTATTTACTCTGCAGTTATTGGATGTTAATGCTATATTGATATTTCACTTGGATTATATGGTTAAAAATAATTAAATTGCTCTATTACTGATTCACCCCCCCTCTCAGTAATCCAATAATTGGTATTGGAGCAGGTTCCTTCAGAAATTAGTTTAACCACTGAAAGGTAGATCATGGAGAGCAACAACTTGTATAAAAATGGAATACCATGGTTTGATGGAAAGAAATATGCTTTTTGGAGCATAAGGATGAATACATATATACAAGCACATGGATTTGAAATTTGGCAATCAATTGTAGATGGATACACAGTACCAACAGTTCCACCAACAAATGGAAAGACAGTGAAACTCGGTTAGAATAATTCCAAAGCCACAAATGCACTTCTGAATGGTCTTGGTGAAACGATATTCACCAAAGTTGCACATTGTAAATACGCTAAAGATGTTTGGGACAAAATTCAAAATATTTATAAAGGAGATTCAAAAGTCAAAGCAGCAAAGCTTCAAACTTACAGAGGTCAGTTTGAACAACTAAAGATGAAGGAAGATGAGAATATTGTAGCTTACTTCTTACGAGTCAATGAAACAATAAATGCAATCATAGGATTGGGAGAAGAAATCAAAGAATCGATAATTGTTCAAAAGGTACTGAGATCTCTTTCTATGAGATCTGATCCTAAGATATCAACACTAGAAGAAATATTAGATCTAAAATCAATAAGAATGGATGAAATACATGGAATGTTCACAACATATGAAATGAGAACTGAACAGGAAAATCTAGATGTAAAATAAGCAGCCTTCAAAGTGTCCAAAAGATCAAAGAAAAAGGGAAAGCAACAAGAAAAAAAACATAACAACAATAGTGACGTCTTGGAAGATGTTGAAGAAGTGGCCAACTTTGTCAGAAGTCTGAATGATCCAGGGGGTCATTCGTCTTTAAAAAGATACACTGATCCAATAAGAAGAAATGGTACAATGGCAAAAAAGGTTATTATACATAGTTTTATCAAAGTTATTAGCTATGTTTTAAAATCAAGCTAAGCTTTATACCATGGTTTGGTGCATAATATAATGAGGTGCTTGCCACATATTCTGAAAACTAGACTTAATATATGTCTAAACCCCATCCAATGTTTATGCTCAACAAACGGTGCACATTCAACAGTTCTAGCATATCGAAAATATCATATGATATGATATTATAACAAAAAGTCGGTATGTAACATTATATGTGACATTGTCGATGTAACATTATATGTGACATGGTCACATTGCATAGCTCGACGGGTCAACATATGTTATATTGCATGGCTTGGCAACATCCCTTGGCGGTTTAGCATCGAGTGCACAATCAAGTTGGTGGTCGGATGTAACATCAAATGTCACATTTCATAGCTCGATGACTTTCCATAACAGTTTGGAGTTGAGCGCGGGTTTTGTTAATAGGTTTGGCGCAATATGTGCAAATTGTTATAGCCATAACAATACCATGCTAAAAAAGGATGCGCGTAGGTTTGAACACTCAGCGAAAAATGGAGTTCCATCTATGAATAGATATGTTATGTTATCAAATCGCACAACGATAGATGGAAACGCACCAAGGTCAGGGGTCAAACTCTTGATCTCATCCTATTTAACTCAGGGTTTTGGCCATGACGAGAGGAGACTTCTTCATACAGAGATTTCTAGATGCTGGCAATGTTATAGTCGATTGTTCTCACTGCGTGTTTGGCTTTCCACGCCATTTTGGAGGCCAATTTGTACGTTTCAAGGGAGGAGAGTATTGTTGTAATTTTTATCTAGATACTGTTTCTGTTGAAGTCGACCATTCTCTGTTACACTTGGTTTTATTTTCCAGTTTGTAACTTTTAAGAGAGAAGGTCTTGAAGACTGTTATACAACAATCTGTTCTACAGCAGTGAAGTTGTTTCTACAGAGACAAAGGACAGAGAGAGGGTTTAGTTGTGTATTGCCAGATTGTTGTTTGTATGTAAAGTCGACTGCACTCTATTATGATTTAGCTTTCTTTGCCTTTTGAAGGCTGAATTGTAATTTCCAGAAGAGAGGAGTCTTGGGGGCTTTGTACAACATTTTGTTCTGTTTTTACAGTTGATGAAGTTGATGTTCAGAGATTCCAGAAACATTTTGTACCATTTTAAAGCCATTAATTGGATCGGTACCCATTGGAGAGGGACCCGGAGACGTAGCCCAGTGAAGGGGGTGAACTCCGTTAACAACTTCTGAGTTTTTGGCTCTCTTTTGCTATTCTCATTTTCTATTTCTCATTCCTGTTTCAGTTTGCTGTTCATTTCAATTTATAAGCATTCAATTTTTGTTAAATGTTATTTCATGAATTAAGCAAACTGATAAACGCATTCTTTAAAAAATTTTAATGCACATAAGTTGAGATCCGATGGATCATATTATGGTATCAGAGCAGGTTAACTTCTTGTGCAAGTTTTTGAATGCTTACCAGGTCCAAGTCGAAACTTGGTGAAGGAGAACTGGTAGAAGGTGAACTTGAGATTGGCTCGAGGAGGACATTTTCGAGAACAACCATGTCTTCTCCACGAGGGGAAGAAGAAGGAAATACAGAATGGGAAAAGCCTGTTGTTTCCGAAACTGATTTTTTGGAGGCTTTTATCAGCATGAAAGCCATGATGGAAATTCTACTCGATGAGCGAGAAAAAAGGAAGAAGAAAGAAGAAGAATCTTCATCCAAAGATGCAGAAGTGAAGAAGGAAGAAAAGGGAAAATGAGTAGTAGGTGATGGTGATCCTCTTGAAACTAATCAGACATTATCTTCTTCTCATACTTCTCATTCGAATAATGCAAATGCTAATATGCCATATTTAAAATTGGATGTGAAATTTGAATTACCAATTTATAATGGAGATTTAGATGCTGAAAAGTTAGACAATTGGATCAAGCAGCTTGAAGTATATTGCAGGGTGCAAGGCATTAATGATGACTCTTCTAGAATTCAATTGGCCACTTTGAGAATGAGTGGGATGGCCCTTACTTGGTGGGAGAGCAAGATTCAGCAAGATCTTCGAAAGAATGGTAAAATTATTTCAGTTTGGAATGAATTCATTGAAGCATTAAGGAAGCAATTTTATCCTTTGGGTCATATGCAACAATTAACCATGAGTTGGAAAACGTTTAGACAAGCTAAAGGACAAAATATTCAAGATTATACTCATGAATTCAGAAAAAAGGGTTATTGCATTGAATATTTCATTAGATACGCATGAAACTCTTCTTAAGTACATTGGTGGAATGCATTCTTATTTGAGACATACTTTATTGATGTTTAACCCCAGTAAATTGGATGATGTATGTGTTCAAGCCACACATTCAGAAGCTAGGGGGAAGCATGCTAATGATACTTTTGTGAAGAAATCATCTAAATTTGACAGCAAATTGAAAGGTAAAGATAAGGGGAAAAAGAAGATGGCTACTGTTAAAAAAGAGGGTGAAAAGCCTACATGTTCGCATTGTCAGAAGGGGCATGATGTCTCTAAGTGCTGGAAAATTCATCCGGAGTTAAGGCCAAAAAAGTACAGAGGAAACAAAGATAAAGGCAAAGCAAAAGCTACTGAAGCAGTTATTCAAGACTTGGGATCCGACTCAGGTGATGAAAAAAAGGTTACAGCTGTCGGAATCCAAGGTAAGAATAAAGGTATCTCACTTTCCATTGATGCAAATTCAAGTCATAATGCAAGTACAAATCTACCATCTACTTCTAAGCAAAATAATAAGAAAAGAAGTGCATTGTTTCATGTTCGTGTCATTGCAAATCACACAAAGATTGATACATTGTTTGATAGTGGTTCACAAGTAAATTTGATATCAGAAGAAGTGGTTAATAAACTACATCTAGTTACTATGCCTCATGAAAAACCCTATCCTCTTGGTTGGGTTACTAATGATACACAATTTCAAGTTACAAAGAAATGTGTATTAAAGTTTGCAATTATTGATAAGTTCATGGATGAGGTAGAATTGGATGTAGTACCGCTCGACATTTGTGGAATTGTACTTGGGAGTCCATATTTGTATGCAGTCTTTTATAGAGAGCAGAATAAGTATCATATTTTTAAAGATGGTGTGGAATATATTGTACAATCACATAAGACAAAAACAAATCTAGCAATAGTTACTGCAGGACAAATGAAGCGGTTGGTAAATGCTAGTAAGAATTTTGTATTAATGATGGTTAAGGTAAAAAATGATGAGATCTCTAAATCATTTGAAGATTGTGATCCTAAGCATAAATCTGAAATGATTGAAATTTTTTTTGAGTATGATGATTTATTTCAAGATCCGAAAGGGTTACCACCAAAGAGAGAGATTCAACATGAGATACAGTTGCAGTAGGATGTGCCACTCTCGAACATAGCCATGTATCAGATGTTTGTAATGCAGAATGAGGAAATCAAGAAGCAAGTTTAAGAGCTGATTGAGAAGGGGGTCATTCGACCAAGTACTTCTCCTTGTGGATCTCCTATAGTCTTGGTTCCAAAGAAGGACGGGTCTTGGAGAATGTGCATCGACTACATGGCCCTTAACAAAATCACCATTAAAAACAAGTATCCTCTTCCTTGCACTGAAGTGGAATGCTACAAGTGTAACAACTTTGGACACATGGCCAAATATTGCAGAATGACAATCCCTCCTAGAGAACCACAACAGAACAACAACAATTACAGACAGGAACCTTAGAAAAGGACATGGATAAGAAAGAAGAATCAATACAGAAATGAAGAATACACACTTTCTCTACAAGATAAGCAGAAGAAATGTGGTTGGTATGTTGATAGTGGTTGTTCAAAACACATGATGGGTGATAGAGATAGGTTTCTTACATTAAAAAAGGAAAGAGATGGATTAGTCTCCTTCAGAAATGATGATTCAACTAAAATCATTGGAAAAGGCATAGTCAGAATTGAGAACAAGAATACAAAGGAAGAAAATGTTCTACTAGTATAAGATATGAACCATAATCTTCTAAGTGTGAGACAAATGTGTGACCAAGGTCATAAATTTACTTTCGATTCACAAAAGTGCAATATAAGAAAAGAAGGTCCAGGAAAATTGATTGCTACAACTGCGAGAACTTCAAGAAACATATATGTGTTAAGTGAAATTGGAAATGAAAAGTGTTTTCTAGGAAATGAAGATGAAAGTTGGATATGGCATATAAGAATGGGTCACATACATTTTGATAACCTTGTCAAAGTCAGCAAAAGAGAAGCAGTCAGAGAAATTCCCTAGATCACGAAACCAACCAACACTTTATACAAGCATTGTCAACAAGGAAAGAAAACAAAGACTAGGTTCAAATCAAAGGAATATTCAATGACAAGACCACTGTAAATTGTGCATACTCCTCTAGTTGGACCAACTACAACAAAGGGTTTAAAAGGTCAGAAAATTTTTATGTTATTATTTGATGATTATACAATAATGACTGCAGTTTGATTTCTCAAGAATAAGTCAGATGCTTTTGAAAACTTCAATATCTACAAGGAAATGGTTGAAAATGAAATGGATTCAAAAATCAAATGCTTGAGATATGATAATGGAGGAGAGTTCACTTCAAAGGAATTTATGGACTACTATAGCAGTCATGGAATAAAAAGACAATTCTCCATTGCTAGGACACCTCAACATAATGAAGCTGTTGAAAGAAAGAATAGGACAACACAGGAAATGGCTCGAACAATGATAATGGATTCCAAATTGATAGATATTTTTTGGACGCAGGCAATGCATACAATAGTGTTATAACCCTAAAATGCACCATACAGGTTTACCTGGCATCAGGCCAACTCATGCCTCTTCCTAGCCAAAGCCATGCTGAGTAACTCCTCAAAAACCACTCAAAACAAGCAACCCGCGCCCTAACTTATCACTGGGCGCGGG
>ML795758.1:0-103176 GCA_009831015.1 Picea engelmannii
TTTAAGGTTGTTGGTCATGCAGATGTAAGACGAATTGGCTACAGGGTTGTTCTTGTGTAAGAAAGAGGGTATGATGTCGATTGTGTCTTAGGTGTGGACCAAGGTTTGACATGTAACCTTTTATTTTGAATGAATAAGACAATAAGAGAGCAAAATGCTCAAGGAATGTTGGTTTTCCCGGTTTGGGTTTCTAGCTAGGGTAAAATATTTGTGTATTATGTGTTTGTTTTGCCATTTACGTTCTTGATTAAATTCTTCGTCTCTTCTACTAGGTTTAGTGTGGAAGTGTTCTTCATTTCCTGACAAATTTCACAACATATGGAGACGAATTCAACAAGGCATTAGCCAATATGGAGAAAACACTAATAAGGTGCAAAGAGTCAAATGTCGCCCTCGGTAATGAAAAATGTTTAATGATGGAAACTAATGGAATCGTATTAGGACATCACATATCAGAAAAAGGTATTCAAGTCGATCCATAAAAAGTAAAGGTAATATTAAATTTTCCAACTCCAACTTCGCAAAAGCAAGTACGAAGTTTGTTAGGATATGTTGGTTATTATCGTAGATTTATTGAAAATTTTGCATGCATTGTTCATCCATTATTTTCTTTACTTAACATAGATACTAAGTTTTTATGGATAGAGACATGTCAGCATGCACTCTATGAATTGAAAATCAAAGTATCTAAAGCTCCTATTCTAAGAGAGCCCAATTGGTCCCTCTCGTTCCACATTTCCATAGACGCATCAGACACCGCTGTCAGAGTTGTTCTCGGAAAACTAGAAGGAAATGACCCATATGCAATTTACTATGTCAGAAAGAATCTCTCGCCTACAGAATTAAACTATATGGTAACCGAGAAAGAATTTATTGTTGTTATTCATGCAATAAACAAGTTTAAGCACTGCATTACAAAATATTCTATTTGATTGAAACAATATATGACAGTGGGGCCACCAAACTATGTACCATAGATGGAGACAAAATTCCTCTAATGGATAATGGACATAGACTTTGCTTGTATCATCAACCTTTGTCAAAGGAAGCCTTTTTAAGGAAGATTGCAAATGGATGGCCCAACAATGATCTGGAACTCATCTAAGAAGAACGAATCCCAATTGGATAGTTTCTATTTCTTGTTAAAAAAAAAGGTGTGAATACCAGCCCAGCTGACACATAAAAAAAAAGTCCAAAATAAACAAGAAGGGCACTTCACAATTTCGTGATGGTTATGTCATGATCCTTCTCAACAAATTGTAATAAAGCTTTGATTTTTTTTCTAATAATTTTTTTTCTTCAGGATATGTAGGGGAGAACAATGTTGCTACAATTCTCGTTGTTGCAACTTTCTTTGATGCAACTACTATTGTTGATGTGATTATTGTTGTTTCAACTCCCTTTTTAGAAACTCACTTTGCTGCAACTACTCCTATTGTTGTGATTTTTGTTGTTGCAATTCCCATTGCTGCAACTCCCTTTGTCGCAACTACCCCTATTGCTGCAATTCCCTTTGTTGCAACTCCCTTTGTTGAAACTCCCTTTACCGCAACTATTCCCATTGTCGCAACTACCCATGTTGTTGCAATTCCTTTTATTGCAAGTCGCTTTGTTGCAACTGTTCCCATTGCTCAACCTCCCCTCTCATTTATGTTGCTTCAACTTCACTTGCAACTCTGCTTCATTTCCCAAACCCCTCCCCTTTCATTTCTATTGTTGCAACTCCACTTGCATCTTCACTTTATTTTTTCATTTCTCGCCCACACCTTTCATCTACTTCAACAATGTTGCAATTCCCATCTACACGATTGAGGTTGAACCATCGGTTTTTGCAACTCTTGTTGTTGCAACTCTAAGTGTTGTAGCTCTGTCTTCGCAACCCTCATTGTTGCGACTCTTCTTGCAGCTTAAAATTTGTTAGCATCACCATTGGTGCACTTATGGTCGACAAAACTAGTAATGTCGATGCTGCAATTCAGGTTAGGAATGTTGATGTGACTCCTCCTTTCGTCGTCGCAACTCCATCAACATTGTGCTCGTATGATCCAGGATCTTTTCATCGAAGTGACTAATAGAGAATTATATTAAATGAGGATAAATTAAAGTGCACCATAAAGAAGGAAAAGCTCAATAATAAAGAGACATAAGCATCAAATCTAAACGCGAAAACTTGATAACGAAGTTCTTCCCTGGTGAACTATATCTCTGGGTCACGCTCTCAAATGCGTAGGCCCTTTTATTAACTTAGTAAAAGAATTTGGAAAAATACATAAGTATGCCTCATTCTGGAATTAAGATGCAGAAGGTTTTTTCAGATCAGAAAACAGATAGCACCATTGAATTCGTGGTGTCGAATTACCCAAAAACGATTGTCTCCACACCTCAATCTGACTCTAGCACTCTCAGGCCCTTGAGAAATCTCGTCTTGATTTTTGTTCATGTACCCTGCAATTAATTCCTTGTACTACATCTTGAAAATCATGCCTAATCGTATCATCGAGCGCCCTCCTCCTGTCCGAGGGCAGACTCAACATTTAAGTGAAGTGTCAGGCGGATTAACCAACGAAGTCTGTTGGCCCAATGATGGTGGATGCTACTGTAAGGCATTAGATAGGGGGAGGTCCCGGGGTCGAGCCCGCGGGGCTTCCCTTTTGGCCTTATTGTTATAACAATATATATATATATATATGTGTGTGTGTGTGTGTGTGTGTGTGTGTTTGGAATTGTAGCCAAGTTTGGAGTTTGATGTTTAGATTCATTGTTGTTGTAGTTTGGCCACCAGATTTGGCGGGCCCCTTTTTTTATTTTTGAAAATCTAGTTTTGGGTCCTCATTGGGCATTTGCCCACTGCCACATGGCAGCCCATGATTGGGCCACGTGCCATCTAACCATTGGCCCATGACAACCAATTGCATAGTCACTTGCCACATCACCTACCATGTCATCCTACCACATCACTTGCCATGTCCCGTATAGTCTGCCACATGGCACTTCCTCATTGGTCCACAGTTTGACCCGAAAATGTAAAAAAGAAGTGACACGTGGCAGCCTCTGGTGTTGCCACATCACCATGTTGACGTCATGATGAAATTAGCATAACATGTGTCATCCTCTACGTGTGCCATGCACATTGTATGGACACTGATGTCATATGTATTGAGGCTGACATCAGCAGTACGAATGTTGACTAGGCTAGGTTGACCAAAACTTTGACCGTAAATATCTTTTGATTTGTAACTTCGTTTGACGAGTCGTTTACGCCATTGGGAAGATTGTGACACGATCTTTGCGATGATGCCAATTTCACTGAGTTTTGATGACTTTGAATTTTTTTCCCTATCTTTGTCTGTTGAGTCCATTCTGAGCTTCCTGAGTTGTTTCTACGAATTCTGAGCTTTCCTTAGTCTTCTTTGGATCCTTTTTGGATCACGCCTTCCCACTGAGAGATTTTTGGGCCACCGAAATATTTCATCAATCAATAGATAAGTGAGGGAAGAGTTCCCTCACCTTGTACTTCTCAATCTACTTTCCCTTGCTTAGATCTGTGCCCTTTAAGCCTACTCGAAGATAATCAACATCACCCTTGCATCAAGTCCTTGTCCTTCGGTCCAGGATGATATCTTCCTTTAACTCGTCCAAGTACTCAGGAGAAAACTCATCAACTGAAGGTATTGAAACTTCCTTACCCTGATACATGATCATGGGAGGCTAAAAAAGTTTTAAGTTCTCCACATTTACAACTGAGTAGATCTGCATATAAGGTGGAAGATCTAGACGAAAATCATTAGTACCACTTTTCTCCAAAATAGTGAAGGGTCCACAATGGATGGGCTTGAGTTTATTTCCTTCACCCTTCAATATTTCCTTGCTGATGTGAAGCCATACTTGGTCTCCAACCTGGAACTGATGATCAACCCTGTGTTTGTCATGCTGAGATTTATACTATGCTTGAATTTTCTTTAACTGTTCTCTGACTGCTTCGTGTACGTGCTGGATCCTCTGGATGAACTTGCGGGCTATGTCTTCATTTCTTTCTTCATTTGAATCGAAATCTCTCCCATACATCAAGTCCAAAGGAACCTTAGGTAAATACCCAAAACATGTCTCAAAGGGTGAACACTGAGTAGAGGAATGTAAGGCTCGATTGTAAGCATGATGTACATAGGGTATCTATTCATCCCATAACTTGGGATGCTTGTTCCAATAGCCTCGAAGCAAAAGTACCATTGTTCGGTTAACAACCTCTATCTATCCGTCGATCCGTGGATGGAAAGTAGTGCTCCTCTTCAACTTGGTGTCCATCATTATCCACAAACTTGTCCAAAAATACCCAAGGAATCGAGTATCTTGATCCGAGATAATGGATGTGGGTAACCCAAAGTGAACCCAAACATACTGAAAGAAGATATTAACAGTCCGCTCAGGAGTGATCTTCTTTTTACATGCCATTAAGATACAGATCTTGTTGAACCTATTCGCTACAACATACAAATAGTCATATCCCCTTTTCGACATTGGTAAACCCCCTACAAAATCCATGGAGATACTTTCCCATGGATGGGATGGAAGATGCAGTTGTGACTATAGGCCCAATTTTCTATCAATGGGCTTACAACTAGAACACATCACACACCCCTTTACCTATTTAGTTTCAATTTCTTTCATCTGAGGCCAGTAACAAAACCTCTGCATACGAGCCATAGTTTTTCCTACCCCAAAATGCCCATACACAAGAAAAGTGCGAGCTTCTTGTATTACATGGACTCGTTCACTTGTAGGAATACATAGATTTCCAAGATGGTAGAGTAGTTTTACATGTAGACAATAGTTCTCTACCTGTGCACCATGGGTTAGCTTCTCATATACTTCTTTAAAATCTTCATCAATGGAATATTGTTCCACATAGCTATCATGAGATAAAGAAGCATTCTTCAAAATAATAGAAGCAACAATAGGATGTCTAGAAAGCATATCAACTACCTTGTTACTCGTACCCTTTTTGTACTTGATTACCAAATGAAATTGTTGTAGGAAACCCATCCATCTATAATGTGGAGATTGTTGTAGTTTGGTTTGTGCTTGGAGATACTGTAAGGGTTGATGATCTATATGTATTATTGTTGCCTTCCCTAACAAGTAGTGCTTCCATTTCTTTATGCTTTGAATCAATGCATACAACTATTTACCATATGTAAGATAGTTAACAACAACTTGGTTAAAAGTTTCAGAGTGGTAACAAATAGGCTTATGATATTGCATCAATACTACACCCATGGCATATCCGCTGACATCTATCTCGATCTCGAAGGGTTGTTGAAGATTCAATAGTGCTAATACTGGTGTGGTACTGATCTTTTCTTTCAAAGTGTCGAAAGCTTTTTGTCGCTTTCCTCCCCACTGAAAAGTGTTCTTCACACTGGTTAAGGCATGCAAATGAGGTTCTATAAAGGAGAAGTTTGGAATGAATCTCCTCTAATACTGGACTGCACCTAAGAAGCTCTGTATTTCAGTTACACTTTTGGGCTTAGGTCAATTTAAAATTACATCAATCTTGGAAGGATCAATTTTAAATTGTCCTCCTCCTACAATATGACCTAAGTACACAAGTGCAGTCTTACCAAATTCACATTTGGACAATTTTACATACAACTTTTCCCTTTGCAAAGTATCCAGTACTTGCTTTACATGCCTTACATGTTCATCTCAAGTCCTGCTAAATATAATAATGTCGTCTAAATATACAATCACAAAATCATCTAGAAATGGCCTCAATACATCATTCATCACACGCATGAAGGTTGCCGGAGCATTACAAAGCCCAAACGACATAACTAACCACTCAAACAATCCCTGTTTGGTTTTAAAGGCAATCTTCCATGCATCCTATTCTGCAACCCTGATCTGATGGTATTCACTGCGCAAATCCAACTTAGTGAAATAAACAACATTCTTTAACTAATCAAGTAAATCATCTATATGAGAAAGAGGGTATCGATTTTTCACCGTGATTTTATTTAAGGCCCGGTAATTGACACACATTTGCCATGTGCCATCTTTCTTTGGCACCATCACGATCAGAGAACCACAAAGAGATGAGTTTGGCCTGATGATCCCTTGATCCAATAAACCTTGTACCTGCTTCTTGATATATGCCATCTCTACAACTGACATCATGTACATGCCCACATTAAGAAGAGGAGAATCCTATTGAAGATGTATTTCATGTTGGATTTCCCTCTTAGGAGGTAATCCATCTGGTTCCTAGAAAATATCATCATACTTAGAAACAATATCAATTAGTTCTTTCTTATGAGAAGGATCACATCCTTGGAAGGTGTTGGAAGTTCCAACATGTTTCTCCCTTACGACCATGAGTACATATCTCTTATTAGTGTTTATGAGTCTCTTCATTTGTCCCGCACTAACAAGTGTTGTGTTTATCTTCATGCTGTGGGATCTAACAATATATTCCACTCCCTCCTTAGTAAGGTGATATTTGTTCTCATGAAGAAAGAAGATTGCTTTTCTATCATAAAGATAAGGACTCCCCAACACTATGCCACATATATCAAGCGATACAACATCCAAATCCACTTCATCAATCAAGTTTGAAGCAATAGCAAATATGACCCTACATTGCTTGGTGACATTAAGTTTTCCTTTATCACATACCCAACCAAGAGGATAAGGCTTTGGATGTGGTTTAGTTTCAAGACCCATATTTTTGACAAGTGCTTCAGATATCAAGTTTAATTGGGAACCAAGATCAAACAATGTATCTATGTTAGTGTGTTTAGATACAACTCTTATATGAAATAATCCATTCCTCTTTCTTTCATCACCACGAGACTCATTATTGGAATTTCAACTAGCATGAAGGGAATATTTACCTTGTACTCCAACCGTTGTGATATTTCCTTCATCTCCTGAATCATAACCAAGATCTTGTTGCACTGTAGCAACGATCTTTGTCTTCCCCTTTCCACTAAACTACTTCGGTCTCTTCTTTGGATGTAGTTTCCAACAATGTTCATCATCGTGACCACTTTTCTTGCAATGAGTGCAAGACAGTTTTCCTTCTTATCTCTTTACAATGGCGGTCTTTTTGTCCTTCCTTTTAAACTTCTTAAACTGCTTATGTGGGAGATTGGAAGGTTTTTTTGTGGGATCTTCTTGAACATGCTTTCCCCTGTTCTCAAGGTGAGTGTGATCTAGATTATTTTCAATACGAAATGAAAGCGGAGATATAATAAAGAATGCACATAGATATCGTGAATATCCAATAATATAATAGAAATGTATCAGAGATGCAACCATAAACACAGAGATACAGTAATACACGATTTCTATTAATGAAAGAAATGTACATAGACTGTAAAAATACAGAGTGAAAGACTCGCTAGAATGGTGGCAGCTTATCTCTAAGAAGAGATGTGACGGCTACTCGCATTCACAAGAAGATGGTTAAAATGAGACTCTGAAGGCATTTTTACAATAAACAAGAATTTCAAAAACCCTATACATTCAAAAACCTAACCCTGGGAGATGAAGCGCCAAAAGTCATGTGGGCCCCGTTTGGGTAAGTTGGTACATCAACTTCTCAGGGTCGTAACTTTGGCATACGATCTCTGTTTGGGGTGCACGATAGCTCGTTGGAAAGGTATCGTCGAGAAGATTCATTTTGGGGGCTCAATTAGAGCCTTTGACTATCATTGAGAATCTCCATCCCAAAAAATATTCATTTAGGCCCTCAAAATGGCCCCGTAAGTTAAAAACTGCTAAAAATACTAAATTACCAAAATTGTCAGAAAATTATTTTAAGCCAGTTGGAAAAGGTGGGTGGCCACCAATATCCACCTAGATAAATCCTCCCTCATTAGGAAGCAATGGTATCCATTGCGTTGAGTTCCCAGGGGAGAGGGAAAAGCATTTGTTGAATCTGCATCTTGATGAGCTGCTTGCCTTGCTGGAGAAGTTGCGCTACTTAGCTTGTTGAAGGCTATAACGAACTTGTGGCTGGAAGGGTTGGAAATTTTTAACTAGTCTGGATACATGAGATGACTATGTGCAAAAGGAATATTTGTGCTTTGTTGCAGCCTTGTAGACCTGCTTCTATTGGATAGAAGGTGCTTGGGTCGAGGTTGTAGTGGTTGCAGTATCCTTTAGAGAACATCACAGACATCCAGTGGGGCAACATCACATAATACCTCATCCTTGAAGGGTTGGATGCCATATGACAATCAACACTGTTGGATGACACAGAAATCTCGTCCTTGGCGAAGCCACCCGATGCTGTATGGCTGCGGGTGTGGTGTTGTTGACAATCCCAACTGTTTGATGACCTCTGCTGAGATGAGGTTCTTCTAAATTCTGCTATCAACAATAAAATGTAGCGAGGTCCCATTCACCCACATTTGTGAATGAAAAAGGCACCCCCCCTCTTCAAGATCTGTTGGTTCTTCTAGTTGAATTGTTGCAGTCGCGACAATAGCAGTGGGGTCTGCGTTGATGATCTGTCTTTTACCAGTGTTTTCAGAATCAGATTCTGAGTCAGGGTTCAGCTCCTTATCTTTGATCTCGACCACCAATGACTATTTTGAGTGACATTCCTCAGTGTTGTTCCATGGGATTTTGTGGAAATCACACCATTTTCCAGTGTCCTTCTTTGTCTTCCTGTGACACTTATTTTCGTGTGGTTTGGATTGGTTTTCGGGAGACTGTTTTTTAGGGTCGTCTTTGTCATACTTTGGGTGTTGCGTATTTGTAGAGTCGAACTCCCATTTGCTCTAGTGCTTAAATTTATGCTCGATTTTAACAGCATATCGATAAGCAGCACTGAGTGATGAGATGTCCAAAAAATCCATTTCAGTTTGGATGTATCTATGTAGAGCCCCACGGTATTTCAGAACCAAATGTCGTTAAGAGTCTTTGATACCCATCTTGGTGCACAAGGTATGGAAGGTATTGGTGAACTCCGAAACTACTTTCCCCTCTCTTTTTGTAGTGTGGTCCATCTCATGTATTGGTCCTCATAGTTTCCAACAGGGTAATATTGTTCCTTTACTGCATCCACAAAAAAAATCCCATGTGGGCTCGACCCTATATATTCCAAACTCCTCTGTGAAACTTTTCTCCTAGTAAGTTTCCCACCAATGTTTGACATGGGGGAGAGATTTAAGGAGTGTGAAGGTGATCTTTTCCCTATCGAAAAAATTATGAACAGAGAAATAACCTTCTAACAGATTTAACCATTTTTCTAGGGCATCTGCATCTATTTGACCTTCAAATATGGGAATATCTAAATTAACATGTACCTTGAAAGGAGAGGTGCTTCCAAAGTGGTTGTTTGATGAAGATTCATTTGTTTCTATCGACAGGCGTTGAAGGACGTGGGAAAAATTCTCCATCATTTCGTCCCTCTGTCACGTGAGAGCTTGCTCAAGCAACAAATTTATAGGATCGTCTGCTTCGTCATTTTTCTTTTCTTTCTCCATGGAGGGTTTCTTGGGCATGTGAGAGTGATTGTCTTCAAGAGAGACAAGCTCGAGACCCAACTTGCTATACTCGGACCTCGTCGGTGACATGCACTGAAAAAATGATCAAGAGCAGCCTGCTCTGATACCACTGATCCAGATTATTTTCGGCACGAAACGAGAGTAGAGATATAATAAAGAATGCACATAGATATCGCGAATATCCAATAATATAACAGAAATGTATCACAGATGCAACCATAAACACAGAGATATAGTAATACACGATTTATATTAATGAAAGAAATGTACAGAGACTGTAAAAATATAGAGTGAAAGACTCACTAGAATGGTGGCAGCTTATCTCTGAGAAGAGATGTGACGGCTACTTGCATTTGCAAGAAGATGGTTACAATGAGGCTCTGAAGGCCTTTTTACAATAAACAAGAATGTAAAAAACCCTAGACATCCAAAAACCTAACTTTGGGAGATGAAGCGCCAAAAGTCATGTGGGCCCCATTTGGGTAAGTTGGTACATCAACTTCCCAGGGTCGTAACTTTGGCATACGATCTCCGTTTGGGGTGCACGATAGATCATTGGAAAGGTATCATCAAGGAGATTTATTTTGGGGGCTCAATTAGAGACTTAGGTTATCATTGAGAACCTCTATCCCAAAAAACCTTCATTTAGGCCCTCAAAATGGCCCCGTAAGTTAAAAACTGCTAAAAATAGTAATTTACCAAAATTTCCAAAAAATTGTTTTGAGCCAGTTGGAAAAGGTGGGTGGACACCAATATCCACTTGGATTAGAGTGAATAGCACACAAAATTTGTCAAGACTGGTGGGTTTAAACAATAACAAAGTATGAAGAATATCACTGTGAAGTGCGCCAATATACTTCATTAAAGTTTCATAAGAATCCAAAGGAATGTTTATTGCAAGAGATTTCTTCCTAAATTCTTTCGTGAAACTTTGTATAGTTTGAGCTTTACTTTGTCTTAATGTTTTTCATTACATCATTGCTTTATGTAATTAAGCCCAATGGATAAAATTGTTTCCTTTTCGCTGATTTAAATTCCGACCATGAGGAAAGAAGATTACCACACTTACTTTTGTCCTGAAGTTTTCTCTCCCACCATAAGAGAGCGGTGCCTTCCAACCGAAGAGAAGCCAATTGCACTTTAACTTCCTCTTCATCAATCTGTTGAACATGACAATATACTTCAACCTGTCAGATCTAATTATCTAGCTTTTTAGGATTAACATATCCATTAAACATAGGTAAAGAAAAGTTTACATCAAGCTTTAATAATGGTTTCTTAAAAGAAGCTTTATGGCTAGAATGATGAGAATGCTCAGAGGAAGAAGAGTTAGAACTTGATGGCGAAGATGGAGGCTCAAGAGGGTCTCCTCCAACCCCTTGATTTACTGAAGCATTGTCATCAACTTGTGCTTCCTTTTTCTTCCCTTTATTCTTCATCCTCTTCTCGTAGTCTCCATACATTCTCTCGACCATTTCTGACACGTGATAAAAGACCATATGGAAATTTTTCTCCTGTTCATCACGCTTGTCCTCTTCTACCGTTTTCTTCCTTCGGGATGCACAACCAACTTTGGGATTGAAATCCTTAAGAGTTCCTTCACACTGCTTATGCTTTTCCCTTATAATCATTCACACTAAAAAAATCAAGTCAAAGATGACTGCTCTGATACCAACATGATCTGAGATCTTTTCATCGAAGTGACTTATAAAGAAATGTATTAAATGAGCATAAATTAAAGTGCACCATAAAGAAGGAAAAACTCAATAATGAAGAGACATAAGCATCAAATCTGAACACAAAAACTTGATAACGGATTTCGTCTCTGGTGGACTACGTCTTCGGGTCCTGTTCTCAAATGGGTAGGCCTTTTCATTAATTCAACAAAATAATTTGGCAAAATACATAAGTATACATAATTCTGGAACTAAGCTGTATAAGTTTTGCTTAGATCAAAAAACAAGCATCACCATTGAATTTGTGGCGTTGAATTACCAAAAATGACTATCTCCACGCCTTAATCCGACTCTGGCACTCCCAGGCCCTTGAGAAATCTCGTCTAAGTTTCCATGCCTGTATCCTGCAATTAATTCTCTGTAATGCATCTCAGAAATCGTGCTCGGACATATCGTCGAGTGCCCTCCTCCCATCTGTGGGAAGACTCAACATTTAAGTGAAGTGTCAGGTAGACTAACCAATGGATTTTGTTGGCCCAATGGTGGCAGATGCTATTGTAAGACATTGGATAGGGGGAGGTCTCGAGGTCGAGCCCGTGGGCCTCCCCTTTTGGGATTATTGTTATAACAATATATATATGTGTTTGGAACTTTCGCCAAGTTTGGAATTTGTTGTTTAGATTCATCAGAGTTGTAGTTTGGCCGCCGCATTTGGCGGGAGTCCACCACATTTGGCGGGCCCCTTTTTTATTTTTGAATATTTGGTTTCGGGCCCTCATTGGGCATTTTCCCACTGCCACATGGCAGCCCATGTCTGGGCCATGTGGCAGCCAACCATTGGCCCATGCTAACCACTTGCACAGTCACCTACCTTTTTAGCTTGCCACATCCCATACGGTCTGTCACGTGGCTGTATGGACTACCACATGGCACTTCCTCATTGGTCCACGGTTTGACTCGAAAACATCGAAAACGAGTGACACATGGCAGCCTTTGGTGCTGCCATGTCATCATGCTAATGTCAACATGACACGTGTTACCCTCTGCATGTGCCACGTACATTGTACAGAGGTTGACGTCATCTGTACTGATGTTAACGTCAGGAGTACAGATGTTGACTCATCCTTGCTAATTGGGTTAGGTTGACTAAAACTTTGACCGCAAATATCTTTCGATCCGTAACTCCATTCGATGAGTCATTTACATCGTTGGAAATCTTGCGACGCGCTATTCCCGATGATGCCAATTTCAATGAGTTTTGAAGACTTTGATTTTTTGCCCTTTCTTTATCTGCTGAGGCCATTCTGAGGTTCATGAGTTGCTTCTACGAATTTTGAGTTGTCCTTAATCTTCTTTGGATCCTTTTTGGATCATCATACCACCGCATGAGGTAAGAATATGACAGGTACGAGTTCCAATAAGAATGTGTAAAGAGTATTTTTGAATGGCATAATTTCTATTATCATTCCATTAACCATCGCCTTACACCGTCATTACCATTTCCACCACTGTTATTGACGCAATTCAAAATTCCCCTCCCCGATTAACACTTGTCTCCCGTGAAAACACAAGAAATCAAAGTTAGTAGGAAGAAGGAACCACTGGGGGATCATTTATACGTAGGGAACCTACATAAGCATTGATTCTCGAGGCCTATGATAACAATAGAGAAATTATGCAACAAGTGAGGTTGATGGAATACATGCTACGCCTACATGGATACAATGATCAAATAGCTCTGGAATTGACCTTGAATTAAAATGTTGAGCACTCCATGGTAGCAGGTGCTCAGGTTGAAGTCACCAAAGAGGCAATGGAAGAAGTCATCAGGCTACCAAGATCAGGTGAAAGATGGTACACTAGAAGGACTTTGCAGCTTGAAATTCTGAGGAAATTCCTTGAACCTAGAGAGGCTTTAGTTAATAGAGGTAGAATATTTGAACGTCAGTCTCTGCCACACCCTTGGTTAGATGTGGCTATCTTCATGCAACAATATTTCACCTACAAAGGTTGCTACATAACTGTCTATGTCCAACATATTCAACTGCTCGATCATCTTTGACACAATTAACTAATTAATGTGCCATACTTCTTGTCCAAAATGCTCAAATCCTCTGTCAAATAATGAGGTCATAGACACAATGAGCCTATCTGTTGCAAGTCCTTCATCAAAGACATCTCGAAGAAAAACTAGGAAAAGGGACCAACCTGTTGCAACTCTGGTGACGGAATACCATGGCAACGATATTGAGGTAACTTCCACCAAACCCCTTCAAATAGAGTCAAAGGGTTTACAAAAAGGAAAAACTATAATTCCAAAGAAATGAAGAACCAACCATGCAGTTGCAACTCAACGTAAGAAGAGAAAAACTACTTATCCCGAAAGAACAAGCCCAAAAAGAGGACTAGGAAATAGAATAAGCAATAGAGATAGAATCCTCAGCTAGCACACAAGAGCTAGCAAAGGGCATCAAACTGGAAGTTGATGAGGCCTTGGATGACACACAATAACTAGAGCAAGGAACTCTGGAAGAAGGGATTATTTCCCTCCTTGTTGTATATTCAGATGAAGAATAACTAGAAGTAAGAGCTCACACTGTCCCACAAGAACCAGTGGGAATTCCTTCTAGGGAACATGTCGCACATGAGCCAGAGGATACACCAAAAAAGGAGGAACATGAGACATAGGCTCTTGTTGTTCATCAAGAACCTGTGGAGAGTACCCTTCAAGAACAGTCAGACAAACCTCTAGAAGCACAAACAAAAGACTTAGCGCACTCTGTTGATCTAGATGCTCCTCTATAGGAACTAGTGCCTCTTGTTGAATGAAAATGGGCACTCTTGATGAAATAGTTTCTGATACAAAGGAGAAGGAAGAATTAGAACTAGAGATTCCTACTATTACACAAGAACCAATAGGAGACACTCTTGGGGAACGACCTACCCACTCACAGGATTTAGACAGAGAATAACAAGAAGCAAAGGAATTTGATTCGACAGAAAACACTTGTGGAGATGACTTAGCTAATACACAAGCACCATGACAGGAATAAACTAAGGTTGTTGATCCACAAGGGAAGCTTACTGCCACATGGGTAAGCATCCCACACTCTTTACCCATTTATATATCTTTGGTCAAGAAAAACAGTATTGTCAGAGAATAGCGCTCTCTGGTAGTAAGTCGAAATCAATTCGACCAAGTAAGGTATTAAACCTGTCATTAAATTCCTTAATAGCTTCGTCATTTTGTTTGAAAATGTTGAGATATTGGGAATAAAGGGATGCCATATCTTCCATCACACCCCATCTTTGTAGGAAAACTTGTTCTAAATCGTCACGGGTCGTGAGGATTTTGCTTGGGAGGTTAGTGCTCCATTTTCTAGCATCTCCAGTAAGTGAGGCAAAGAAAAGTCTCATGAATGTGTCAGGATGTTCTTTCCCAAAATGATGGAAGTCATAGCTCTCACAAAATTTTGTCCAATGTGTGTTACCAGAATCCCTAGCCTCTCTGGAAAACTTGGGTATCCATGAATCAACATCTTTGGAGAGATCATGTAATACTCCTTGGATATTGTCCAAGTCTAAACGGTCGAAGAGTGCTTCGGGAGCCCATTTAGGAGGGGCCATGGGGACAATAGGAACTATAGGACAAGAAAGTGTGTATTGACGTCCGCTACGGGTCATCATCAGTGGAGTCGCCATAAAATATCCTTGAGATTATCAAAGGGATGAGGGGATCACCCTCAGTGGAGTCCCTAGGTTAGTTTTTTGAAATGAAGGCTTTGGATAAAGGCTTACCGAAAAGTGTCGTTCAAGGAAAATTGACTTGATGTTCCCTGGTAGCAACGCCAAAATGTTATCGCACAATTTATACTTTCCCAAAACCCAAGGCAAGTGGATGCAAGATTGGTGTAACAGGGGGTGACATATCACTGTCACCTTAATAGGAAACCCTTGTCTATTTAGGAGTATATCAAAGTTACCCCAGGGGAGATGTCCCCAGTGAACTAAAGGGATGATAAGACTAAGGTAAAGGTGCAAGAAAATCCCCCTCTAACAGGTCACTCAATTCAAAATGTTCTTATGGTCTTTAAGGGAAGAAGAAATGGTAAAAATGGAGTGTACCTGCCCAGAACAAGACAACAAAGAAAATATGGGAGCTTTGAAGTACAAAATATGATGTTAGTGCTTCTTAAGACCATAAACCTTCAAACAATGGGCTAGCTGATATAAAGTTGCAGCAATGTAATAGTTTACAACAACAATTAGTATTTTGTAACAATCCCAAAGAACATGCCTTGAAATTGCTTGAAAAAGACAATAAAGTGTAACTTTAACCTAGCAGAATGATAATAAGTTGTCACAAGCAATTTTGGCAATGTCTAGCTAGCATTATATGTCACTTTTGCAGAGATTTTTCTACAGTTAGATGGTTGTAGCAATCTTTTGTAACAACAACAAATTCTAGTGCTCAAAATTGCAAGGAAACACCATGCAAACTTAGCATTTATCTAGTAGATTAATTGTCAATTGTCACAAGCAATTTCTGAATGAGCTAAGTGCAAGTTATGTAGGTGAATGTGGAAAATTGGCATAAATTAGTATAGATGTAGCAAATATTTGCAACAACAACAAGTTATCTAAGGAATTAGTCTCTTTCAGGGTTAGTAAAAGTTGGTAAAAGCTTCAAGGACAAAGGTTTGAGTGCTTGTTTGATCAATCGTTCACTATAGTGAGTAGACTAGTGCCTTTTAGGGTTTATGGAGTCAACAATAGTAGCATCAATACTTGGAGCAAAGTGGAAATGATAATACTTTGTCAGAGGAGAAGGAATGGATGGAGGAGGTGTTCGCAAACCAAGGCCTCGGGCATCCAAATCCTAGAGATAAATTTGCTAGAGAGTAAGGAATATTTGGCCCTAGCGAATTTTCCTTCCTTAGACTATTGAAATAATGTATACAATAGGCAAGTATAGTAAAACTACTAGAGAGCTAGAACTTTAGGGATCTAGTAGCTACTTCTTAAACAAGGTGCACTTGAGAAATTTAGACAAGTAGAAAACTATAGAGAGAAAGAAGTAACTTATGTTTCTCTCCTAGGGTTTATGCAAGCAATTTCATAATCTTTAACATGAAACAAGTAAAATTTACCTCAAGCATTCATTAACATAAACAAATTGCATATTTTCTACTTACTTCACCAAGAATAATCAATTCAAACCCTAGTTGAAGATCGTCCACCATGAAAAATAGCCAAGATACACCAAAATATGCCTCTCCAAGAAGTTGTGCACTAGTTATTTCAGCCAATAGCCCTTAAAGAGGGCGCAAATTTCAATCCACACTAACTGTGTGTTGAGTGATGATGAAAAATGAGAGTACTTTCCCTCTATTTATACAATATCAATGACCTTTAATTAATTTTAGGTCATTAAAAGGCCGACCTGGCCAAATTACATCAAAAATCAAGTTTTTTACATAAATGAAATAATTAATCCCTAAAAACATATCCAAGGGTGAAGTCATGCCCTTCTAGGGTGACGTTGGGCCCCTAAGGTGGAACGTTGGGCTCTCGATGCAAAATGTTTGGCCTCCAAAGGCCCTAGATGATGCCCACATGTGCCAACCATCTTACAACTGCCCTCAATTTGCAAACCCTATCTCTAGATGACGTGAGGGTCATAATGATGACGCTATGGGATCTCAAAGGTCAACGTCCAGGTGGAAGAGAAATATCCCCTTGGTTTTATTTCTTCTAGAGTGTCTCAAGGGAAACTTCCTTCTTCCCTCTGGTGCAAGTCTATGATGTCTCCCTTCCCCTAGCTGGGGTCACACCATCCATCTATGGGCTTTCAACCCCATGGAGGTTCAAGATAATCATTCCCCCATGTGTACGTGTCCACCGGGCAAAGTTCTGCAGCAACAACAAGTACGCCCTCTAGGGTTTCATAAGTCACATGGATCATAACATGTAAATCACATCCACTAATCAAATTACCCAAACACGTGCATCAAATCCCCCTTTACCCAAAAAAATGCTCAAAGACGTTATGCAATTTAACAAGTCAGGTTTGGAGAAGGTCTTAGGGTGTCCTATTGGGATAATCCTCCTTAAGTTTGGGATGTTTCCCAGGTGACAACCAATCTAGGTCATGTAAGTGTATGAGGTGGTGTGGGGTTAAGTGTTTGGGCATGGGGTGTAGTGATAACAGAGAAATGTAAGTCTTACCTATGGGTGCATTTGTAGAGGGCGAGCTGCACCTTGTCATAGATGCCATTGTTTCCTATCCCATTCAATGCCTTGTATTCTTAAATTCATTGCTTTTGATATTTTATTTCATGCTTCAAGGGAAGAGATGAGGGACACTGTCCTATCTTGGTGACCATAGGTGATAGCGTTATCCACAAGCATTTCACAGAGATGAGAAGGTTGGTTCGTGATGAGACCCCCTTTCTCTTGGCCACTATTCCACCAAGAGGCACTACCTTGGTTTGTTGACTACATAGATGGTAGTTTCATACCACTACATGCCCATTGTCATAATAGGTCGGTTCATGATGAGACCTCCCATCCACGAACTAATTCTTCGAGCATTATTATCTTATAGGTTCCCTTTTCTTACCGAGAAGCCTTTTACTACTTTCTTGGGAATCCTTGAGTGAAGCATATCAAAGGTTTATTCTTTGGTTCTTATCTCTTGCCAACTACTTTTACCCCTTGGGCCTTTAGCCCCTTCTTCTCACAAGGCAAGGTACAACCCTTTCTAGTGTGGCAAACCTAATGCTCGAACAAAGGTGGGGGAAGATGAGAGGAAAAAAGATGGAAAGTGGTAAGTATGGAGGGAACGAACGATGACCTTTCAAAGAACCACCCAATGGCAACTCATCCTAAAGGGATATCAACTTACTAGGGCATCATGTCGCCCTTCCAGGTATGAACAAGTTAAAGAGCATAATTTCCAAGAAAACGTTAGAAATGAAGGAGAATCAAATGCAACATATTCAAGTGCTTAAATAATTAGAGTGACACATACCATGATACCTAGAATCATTACCTCATGGAGCAAGACTTACTGCTACTTGAGGATGAGGCTGGTGGGATGGACACTACTGCTGCTGATGAATGGACCGCACTGAATAAAAGAGGGGCCCTCCGGGGCCATGCTCAAGTCATCCGAATCTCGACACTCCACGTCTAGGAACTATGGGCCTCAAGACATGATCTCCTTAGTTATCCCTAGGGTAGGGGATACCATCTGGCTCCAACTCAGGGACATGTTCTCACCGTAGAGTGCATGAGAATCTCATCATATTTGGTATGATCTGTGCCTGCTATATCTCAACAAAATGCATCAGTAATCCTTAGGGTGGTGATATCACCCCTTGTTCATATATGATATAATAAAATAAAGAGCATCTCTAGTCTAGAAAATAAGCATGCATATATACATAATGGAGAAATACAATATGAAAATGAAACCATAATTATGCTAACATGATATGCATATGGTATATACAATGGATTCAAATGCCTACCTAATCTAACTTACATGTACTTACCTGTGAAGTCAAGTCTTTGCCCCATGACGGGGTTTGAGGAGGCGTCCACTAACTGGTAGTGGATGTTTTCTTCCTTTCAACGTAGACAAATAGTAGGCATCGTTGACCGACTTCATTATGATTCTAAAAGGTCCAATCCAAATTTGTGCATTCCCTTTAACATTGTTAGGCTCTCCTTTCTTTGTATCTTAGTCTAAAACCAAATCTCCTTGCTTGTAGTCCCCTCTTTCAGAATCAACTACCTCTTGTAGTCCGGTGTATTGTGTTGAGGGAGGGGGTGGGGCTCTATAATCAATACATCTTCTTGGTTTGGCTCAGTCAACAAATGTTCATCATCCCCTTTCCATTTGACAAAGCAACTCCTTTCCCTTTAAACCTCATCAAATCGTCAATTTCATCCTCTTGTGTAGAAGAATAGTCATCCTAGTCTTCAGAGAGGTTAGAGGCATCGTCAAGATAATCACCCCAACTTGTATCTCTCTCTTGCTCCATAATGACGGGGTGGGATTCTACCAAAACACTATCCCTTATGTATGTTTCATGCAAATGTAATGTTTAGTCATTACCTTGTGTAATGTTGTCTTTGTGATTGCTAGGAAGATTCTAGTCACTCTTTCCTTTGGTCCATGTTATCTCATTAATATTGTCTTCTTTTACCAAGGGAAGAGGGGTCCGACCTTGAAATAAGTATGGATCTATGAAATTTTAGTTACTATATCCACGATTACACCTTTCAATGTGTTCCATCCTCTTTGGATTGCTATTCAAAGTGATGCAATCTTGGTCCCCGACGGGGATAGTTGCATAGGACAAGTCCATCTGTAGACTTTCGCCTAAAGTAGCAGCCCATTCCCTAGATAATATCATCCCCCAAGTGTCAGGAATATTGACAACAACGACGTCCATTATGATGGGGAAATCATGGTAATCGGCAAGGTGGACTTCAGGTCCTTCCATCAAGCTATAGACCTTGATCCGCTTTGACCCAAATCTACAAATGTTGGCATAAGTCCATGTAACTTCCAGCCCCAATTGGTTCATAACCTTCAAACTCATCATATTGACAGATGACTCGTAGTCAATCATGTAGTTGTGAAGACATAGGTCATCTATTAGCAAGGACGTGAGAAAGGGTGTTTGCTCATTTTGCTCAAAATGATCGGTTTGTAATAGTGTGGAAGTTTCTTCGAACAATTCTTGTTCATCTGGGGTCCGTTTTGTCGAAGAAGGGATTTCCAACATTCCATGAATCCTTTTGACCTTTTGTAAGATATAGTCCATACTAGTGCTTATGTTGGTCCCATCATTGCTAGGTTTTGGGAAAGGTTGGGGTAGATCCATAGCATACACCTGGGGCTCTTCAAGCTTCACGCTTGAGTCCTCACTTGTTTGGCTCAAGCACTCAATCCTAGACTTCCTCCTGTCTTGATTTTCTTGGATTTGATTTGGTGTGAACAAGGTAAATATGAAATCTACATAATTAGATTTCTCACGAGTAGCCTTTGGGTGCTCACATTCAAAATGGGAGTATTTGCACGATGGATGATGACACATGGATTACTCTTCTAGTTCATGTTTTAGACTCTTGATCCACTTCAGTTAGCTTTGTTATTCACTACATGCATTATATATTGTTACAATAGGACGTAGATCCCTAGAATTACAAGGTTGATTGCATGAGGAGTTGAGAAGGGCACATATCTCGAGGAGTATGCATGGATGCATTTCATAATTTTATTGTAGTTAGGGAACACTATCTCTGGCACTTATATGCATGCATGAGGGCACATTCACTAAGTAGAATATGGATAATGTTTCATTCAGTAACCTTGGAACTTTGTGCATTTGACCAAAGACATTGTATCTTTCCTCTTTGTATTATTCTATAACAGAGACCTAGAGCGTACCATTGTGTTCGATGCTGATTTTTAGTTTTGAGCCATAACAATGTCTTTTTTCTTCTTTCGGTGAATATAAGATAGACTAAATTTTGAGAGTTATAAATTGTGCATATGTTGTTTGTAATTACCTAAAGTGTGCGCAGATAAACTAATTAACTTAATGTTGTTTTGACTGGCACTTTTTTCTTTTCACTACCTAGGTTTAGGTTTTAATTTCTTTGAGTGCAAGATCTTACCAAGGTATGAAATCTAACATGGTATCAGAGAATGTTTATTGAAATCATCCATATCTTTGTATAGAATTCAATGTTTCCTATGAGAGGGAGTTTTTGTGGGATTTTAGTAGGCATGATGCTCAATATACAATTAGTGACACAAATCCAAACTTATGATAGTTTTTTGGGTGAGATGCCCAGGATCTTCCAATGATTAGAAGGTTGTTATTGGCTTGAAATAGGAAATATGCACCTGGAATAGGTTGTAGATTTATTTTTAATCTAATTTGTTTATTCAAGTGTGATTTTAGGGGTTCTAGTGATGGCTAATCTTAGTCTTCGAGAGTGTCACATGTTCGAGGACACTTCAAACTTTGTACCATGGAAATGCACGATGTATAATCTCTTGGATGAGGTTCAATTGTGGTATCTAGTGGATACATAGTTCACATGTTCCAATGATCCCAAGGACTTGGTAGAACATGCCGAGAAATCAACCACGGTGAAGTGAATCATCCTTGATTCAATGAAGTATCACTATATCCCTCACATCGTGAAGAAGAATATAGTGAAGGATATGTTTTATGCCTGTGTAAACATGCCCCATAAAATGATTTTTAGTAACAAGATCATTGGTAATCACATGAGCAAGACCAATACTGTAGAAAGATATTTGAGGAAGATCACTAAATTAAGAGATCAATCTGTTTCCATTGGAGAACAAATTCATAAGAGTGAGCTATTTTGAATCACTTTGAATGGCTTTGGTCCATCATCACATCACTTCATTCATTGTATTTGGGCTCATGAGAAGTTACCCACTTTTGAGATACCATGGGATGACCTCATTATAGAGGTTGGAATATTAGAGATTGCTTCAGATAGTTTCAAGGAAGCTCAAGACCTAGGCCTCAACAAGAAGGTGAGAAAAGGATAAAAGAAGGGAGCATACAAGAAGGGTTAGAAGAAGAAGGAATACTTGAGATATTCATCTGATCCATGTGAAGTGATTTAATTACCACAATTTTGGTCACTATGCCTCTCTGTTTCTTGAGAATAATGTGAAGGGTAAGCATCAACAACAACATAAACAATTTGCAAGGCATACAAAAGCTTCTATCCCAATTGGAAATAAACTTCTCCATGGTTTCATGCATTTCCACTAACATTGAATCTGGTATCAAGTGATATGTAGACAATGGATATTAGAGACACATTAAAAAACAACATATTAGCTTTCTTCAGACTACAAGAACATGATTCTAGCATGCAGGTGGAGCTTGGTGATGATGACAAATAATTAGTGATTGGGATGGGTTATGTCTCATTCCACGTATCTGTAGGAGTTGTTCTCGAGATATAGGTATTGCATGTCCCTGGTTTAACCCAAAATATTATTTCATTTTATTTTCTAACAGATCTAAAGTGTATGACTAAGTTCAATGATCAATGAGTGATCATCAGAGAATGCAACCTTAATCCTAGTTGAGGTTTAGCGAAGGGAGTGGATGAGTGTGGCCTTTACAGGTGGCTAGAAAATCCTATGAGGGATGGAGCATTGGTGGACTGCAATGAAAGTCTGTGTGATATTTGGTACAAACATTTAGGTCATTTTCACTATGTATCTTTTCTTGTATTGAAGGACATGGTGGCGGAAATGCCTAATTTCAAGGTGGAGGGACAAGAGTGTCTAAGTGATGTGCACTTGATAGGAATGTCAAGACCGGTTTTCTAAAGAATAAGAAAAAAAAGAGAAGGATCATTGATCTGGTATATTTATATGTTTATGGACCCGTGTCATCAACTTCCTTGACATGTAATACCTATTACATTTCATTCATTGATGATTCTTCTAGGAAAACCTAGATCCATTTCATGAATACCAATGCTGATGTATTTAGTAGGTTATAATAGTTCAAAGATCACATGGATAACTAAACAAGTAATAAGATGAAGGTACTAAGGTGTTATAATGGAGGAGAGTGTACCTCCAAGGAGTTGTCTTCATTTTGAAGAGAAGCATGGATCAAGAGGGAAAGAGGGAGTTAACAATGTATTACAACCTATAGTAGAATGGGATTGTTGAAAGGAAGAATAGGTCCATTATTAAGACAAATAAGGCTATGCTTCATGACCTAGATCTACATATGTTCCTTTCAACAAAGGTATGTAGTACAATTGTCTACATTCCAAACAAATGTCCTCACAAGGTATTGAAGGACAAGACTCCAGAGGAAGCTTTAACTAGTTAGAAGCCCCAAGTATCACACTTTCATGTTTTTAATAGTCATGTATATATTCATATTCCTAAGGAGAAAAGAATGAAATCAAAACCCTCCAGTTTGAAGGTTGTTTTATTGGAATAGTGAGTCCTCCAAGACTTACAAACTACTGAATCAAGACATGAAGTTTGATGAGGATGCATGGTCCTTAAGGTCTTGAGCGCCTCCAATAGAGGTTGAGGAAGGAGAAAAACTCATTTTCACAAATGTTTATATGAACACCAAATAAACAAAATCATGATCAGATCAACAAGGTTCCAAAGGTGGAATCAATGCTTCAGTACCTTCTAGTTTCTCCAGGATGTCTAGGTGGCTTACCAAGACAATGCAAGAAGCACAGGATCAAGTTGGAGATCAAAAGATGTCCTTTTAGGTGAGTCATCCTCTTCAAAAAATTGAAAATTTTGTTGCAATGATGTCCTCACATCATTGATCCAAATACTTCTAGTTATGAGGATGCATCAAGTGAGAAAGTATGGCAGAATTCCATGGTGGAGTATAAATACATCATGAAGAATGATATTTGGGAGATTTTACTCAAACCAATAAAGAACTCAATGATTTATTTCAAGTGGTTGTACATAGTGAAGCATGAAACATATGGAAAATATAGAATTACGAAAATTGGTTTCTAGTGAGAGGATTCTCAGAGAGAGGGATTTGACTATGAGGAGACCTTTTCTCCAGTTGTAAGGCTCATATTTCCATCATGTCCATTATGTCGTCAACATCAATTTTTGGTCCATTAAGTCGTCAACATGAAATCTTTTACTACAAGGTAGTTCTGAGAAGTTCATAGCATGGTGCTAAACAGAGTAGGCACATGTTAGATAGGAAGGGCAACATCTTTGTGCATTATTTATTTGGTATAGAGGTTTGGTAGAGTGTGAGTGATCTCTTCCTTGAAAATAGTAAGTATGTAATAGAGATTCCAAAAAGAATTTAGAGTATGGACTATAACCCCATGGCTACTCCTATGATATCAAAACCAAAGTTATCACCAGATTCATATTCAAATTTGGTAGATCCATCTGTGTACAGGAAAATGTTTTTGTCCCTTGTGTATATGTTGATTACCAAACCTGATGTTTGTTTTGCAGTTAACAATTTGTGTTAGTAAATGGCCGAGTCAAGGTAGATTTAATAGGTTATTGCAAAGCATGAGGTTTTTATACTTGAAGGGCACAGTGTATCATGGTCTAAGGTATGTAAGAGATGGTGAGTTAATGCTACATGGTTTTGTAGACACTTATTGGGCTGGCGATGCAGGTGGAAGGAATAATCCATCAAAGAATCCATTGATTCACCAACTTAAGCTAACCCATTAGCAAAGGCATAACCACATAAGATAGCAGATATAGAGGCATAATCTGATAGAGTTATATATATATATATATATATAGGCATAATCTGATGGAGTTATATATAGTAGCAAACTCATTACATATTCATATCATTTTTCCTTATGCCCATTTGATCTGCCTCAAGCACCCATTATTAGCAACACACAATTGACTCACCTCATATCTCACCATCTTCCTATTGCTTGCCAAAGTAAGTAGCAGAGATAATTGATCGAGTGGACCTTGGGAGTAATTGTTTATCTTGTTGATTCCTAAGAAGATACAATTTCTCTTGATAAATCAATTGCACCTCTCAAGTTATCTTTTTATTCATATCCATAGCCAGCAGCATAAGCACCAAAAATAGTAGGATACAAGATTATTAGAAAATATTGAGAGAATCAAAGGGAGAGGCACAAGCAGGGGAGCCAATCCCATATTCAGTTGACCTGTGAGGGGATAGGAAATTTTTTCGACCAAAATATTGAAAAGGATGGCCAGGGAACTGAGTGAAGCTAAGATGTCGATGTCATAAAATGAATCACTCTAGCTGGATCTCGCACTATGGTGGTTGTTCCAAACACACGATCTTTGCTATCTCTGTTTCTGGGGCAAGGAGGACTTGGAACACCATCAAATGTAATGTACAATTGAAGTGACTTGTACACACTGACGATGTAGTAAGTTTTCACTCTCTGCCTGCCCCTTGTCACTTATGATGCCTCATCGCTATTGTTGTTGGTGAATTTTTAGGTTGATGCCCAATCAATAGAACGTTATATGAGCCAAACACTTATCGTTGTAGGGAAGTCCAATTGTGGTAGAAGCCCATCCTTTTTTATTATTTATTCAATCCTATCAAGAACCATTAAGAATGGAAGCAAAAGCATAGGGAGCACCCTAGCAAGATAAGATGCAGTTCCAAATACATGATACAGGAGCCCCCTTCCTGTTCCATCTCCTTAGCCACATGTTCAGTATCCCTTCCTATCCCACCCTATTAGCATGTTGTTCCTATATTCTATGATGTTCCAATAATCTTATAACATCTGCAAATGTTGTTCTTGTAGACGCATAAACAAAAGCACCAAAGACCCGAGCAATGATCTTCTCGCATGGAGGGCTATTATTTATTATCCTAGGCCGATGGGCGGTTCATGTATCATTCAATTTCTTGCTACAAATGATTATACCATAGCCCCTATCTCTACTCCCTATGATGGTGGTGAGTGTTGTTCCTGAGTTTATGTTTTAAGGCTATAAAACATACCGTCAAGGCATCCGAAAATGAATTAAAGAAAAGGTTTTCAAATAAGAAATTAAAGAAAGGTCAGAGCAGATTCAATTTCTCAACTGTATCTGTATTGCTTCCTGTTGCTCTTGAATGCTAATGTCACATTCAATAGCATCCCATGATCGTTCTAGTTCAGCCCTATTGGTCATTGTTTGTAAAATAGTATTAAATAAATTTCAATTACCTGGTTAGCAATTGAAATAATCTTATCTTGCAAAAATTTATTTTCATAACCCAGATTTTGAACCTGTTCTTGAGTGATCTGTATCATGTGTTTTGCCTCATCCAAGTTCTTATTCAACTTTTGGATTTCTTGAATATCTTTGATTCTAGCTTGTTCTAGACCCTTCTGTATTCCCCAGCCGATAATTCTTTCATTTTCCTTCAATCTGTCTTGCAACTGGGTTATTTCTTGATCTTTCTGTTCAAGAAGGGTTGTTAGGTTTCCTACAGAATATATATTAGCTGATGCTATAGCACCCAATGTTCCTGCTAACTCTGTAGCAAATTCTCCATCCTTGAGTTTCTTCCCATCAATAATAACTTTATGCTTCTTAATCGATTTTTCTCCTACAGGATGAATTTCCTGTTTCAAAACAACTCTTTGCTTTTTGCTGAAAAAATAATTAGATGGGGGGATTTCATCTCTCGAAATCGGCTCCAGATCACTGACGTATAGAACTCCTTCATGAGGGGTTTCGAAAGTAGACTGTAGTGGAGTCAAAGCTGTGATAGGACTGCCAAGTTCTTTTGAAGCAGTTCCTCCAATTTTTTCTGGAATCTCATCAAGAATAATGGGACTTGTTTCCAGTCCTTTTCCCTTTTCTGTCCCTGGTTCTTTAATCTAAGAACCCTCTGGGTTTTGAGGAGGTAATTCAAGATCTTTCAACTTATCTTTGTCACTTGATTTATCCTGAGTAGCAGTTTCAAACCCTGGTGGGGTTTCTTCCTGTTCTGGCAATGAAGTTGATATTTCACCTTGTAAAATCTTCGACAGGCAGCTTCGCCTATGTCATTGAAAAGATGCAAACCCCACCTGTGAATCAGGTGACAAGGCCTGCACTCTATTCTGCACTTCCTCATAAGATTTAACATCTTTGAAAATATCATCGAAAACAGAAATTTCATGTTCATAAGCTTTCAAATTACAATGTACGTAATGCCGACTAATTATTTGATAAGGGTCATGTTTCCTGTGCTCGATGTCTACTATCTTAAGTTCCTCCAATGACTCGGCCTCTGATTTAGAATGACCTATGTTTAATAAGGTAAATTTGCCGATATGAACAGGGAAAGATGGCCATGCCTTTTTCTGAAGGGCTTTTAATTCTAACCCAATACCTCCTTTGGCTAACTGATAAGCCACTTCTCTGCATACCAATCTATCTGGTAAAAACTTCGGGAGTGCGTGAGGCGGAATAAAACAACCATAAACCCTTACATAAGAAAAATTTCCCTCAATAAACCAATCGACGACCGATTTGAGACTTTCTATGACTGCGTTAGAAATGCGAGGGGGTTCGCATCCAAAGAACATTTTGTGCAGAGGAATAATTACATAATGACAGACATCATAAAAAACGTTTTTTGCATTTTCTTCCCAGAGAGCTGAGTGGTACTTATGGACAGGCTCTGGGCAAGAGGCATTCCAACTCCAATTCATTAGTGGGAAAGGAGTCATAAAACAAATGGCATCCATAATATAAGAAGACATATAAAATGACATTGGTTGTCCTTTCGACTTGGCTTCTTTATACTTTGCAACCTCTTTTGTGAGGTTATCTGACAAAATTTTATGCCAGTTGAAACTGCGTCCTTCCGAAACTTCTTCTAGGAAAGGTGTCCAGTCTGCATGAAAATGACAAGGATCCTTTCTTCCGAAAAGTCTACATAACATCATTGCTACATAAACCATATATTCATTTAAGGAAGCTGTGGCGTAAATCCCATGTTGATCTACCCTAAACTTATTTTCGTCTCTGGCCCATCCTTTAATCATGTCAGGGTATGTCTGTCCCGCTTCAATGCATTCTTTTCTTTGAAATTCGGCTAAAAACTCAGAATTAAAGGTGTGTCTATAATTGGGCGAGAGCTTATACATTACTTGAATGTGCTCAAGCCTGAACGAACCGATGACAGCTCCTTGCTCGTTCAGAATGCTTCTTGTTGGGATATCTACTTTGTCCAGAGCCCAGCTGATCATATCGGTATACGACACAAGTCTCAGACGCGCAACAACCTTATGAAGCTCAGACTCGGCAATATCTCAGAGGTGATTTTCTGAATCAGTGGCTGCATGTTTAAGCTCATCCTCCAGTTTTTTGGAAATTCCAGTCCACGATTTGACGGAATGTACGCCGAGTGGAGAAGTATCAGAAATAATATTGCCTTCTTGCTGGTCTTCAGTTTTCTTCGGAGCTTTTTTGGGTGCCATAGCTCTGCGTTAAGCTTGAAAATCTGTCACAGAGAGTGGATGAGAAGACTTAGCTTTGAAATGGAAATACAGACGTTTCGAACGTTTTTCTTCGAATATATCATAAAACTATGGAGATTCGTACCTCTGTCACAAAATAAAAGCTCATAATGCAAGAGATATTTTCGAAGATATGCATTTAATGCCTGTACCTAGGCTCTCGGTGTTTTCAAATATAATAGAAACTTACTTAATCGGATAACGATGCATTAATGGACATTCAAAGAAAGATTAACTTTAAACCTTGTTTAGAAAGTGGATTATTAGCATTAATTTTGAGTTAAATTTGAAAACCTGATTTTCGAAGTTTCGACACTTTTGATGTCAAAGAAATATGTCATTGAAGAATCCCGATTGCCGAAATCGCGATGTATTATTTTAAATTAAAACATTTTTAGTATGTTAATTGATCAAGATTATATCTTTTCGGGATTTCGTTAATCGGAAAATCGGGAATCGGGATTTCGGGAAATATGATGACATGAGTTCGTGCTCTCATGGAATCGCGAATCCCGAAATCACGAAATGATGATTTTATGTATCTTTAAGACACGATTTAACTTATCTTAATGAACTTATTAATCAAGATAAAGGCCAAAACATATATGGTTTATTTTGAATGTGAATTATGAGTCGGGATTTTGGTGATCGGGATTTCGGAAAAAAAATGACAAGAAGCACGCTTCTCATAGAACCGCGAATTCCGAAATCGCGATGTGATTATTTAACTCTTAATCATTCTTAGCAGATATTAGATTAGTTCAAATCTTTACTTAAGGATCAAATGTATCGCGAAATCGGGAAATACGATGTCAAGATTATATGACTTTATAGAACCGCGAATCCTGATATCGTGACGTGATTAACCTTAATTTCTAAACTCTTTTAATTGAGACTTAAGTAATTTATGTTTTAATTAAGTTTTAAAGTATCGGGAAATCGGGGATCAAGGTTTCGCAATTTGATTTTCATTAAAAATTTGTTTACGTCAAACCCTGAATCCCGATTTCTTTAACATTTGACTGAAAGATTCACAAAATTAAAATTATGCTCTTTTTAAATAACTTTTGAAAAAAATTATTAAGCAATAAAAGGCATCGTGAATTTACGGGTGATGAAAATCTTGTTTGAAGAAATCCGAAAAACGCAAGGATTCAAAAATTACAAATCTTTTATCCTTAAGAATAAAAAAATCAAGATATGTTTTAACATAGGCTCCAACTGGGGACCTCGTCTCCCTGCGGGACGAGAAGAACATGTAGACTCAGTGCCTTCATTGGGTAAATGGTGTCAAGGATTTATCTCTGATAAACTGATCAAAGAGAAGAAAAAGAGATTATATAAAGTCTTTGAAAAGCTTTTCAACATTCCTTATTTACTTAAAACTCAGTTATAATCTTCTTCAAAATTCTCCTTCCTGTTTCAAAATTGAGTTAGTATTGAGATGATTAGAGCAATCTTTGGAAACTCAACAGATTATTGAACATCTCAACTTGCAACAATCGAAATAAAAATTATAATTTTTTAAAAATGGGAAGCTCTATTTTGACTTAAGATGAATATCCAGTTTTGAAAAATTGATAACTAGAATAGAGTTATAGATAAGTATGACAACCTTACAGATACCTCAGATATTGCTTCACTGCTAGCGGGCCTGTTCAGTACCCCTGTGAAGTTATCTGTCCCTTTTTACTGAATTTCCTTTCACCACTTCGAGTGCTAATTTTATGCTCAGACATTGCTTCATTGCCAGCAGGCCTGTTCAGTACCCGGGTGAAGTTATCTATTTCTTTTATATTTAGACGAGGGCAATCATTTAAATGGATTTCCTTTCATCGTCTATAGGACTAGATGGGGGCAATCAAGTATGAATTTCCTTTCACCATCTATCTTATAGTTAGCTTATGCCTACGAAGCGGGGGCAATCAATGATACTTAATATATCAGGGGTGGTGATCTGTGTAAAATTTTATAATAGGGGTTTGTCAACTGGTTTTGGTTATTCTAGACCAATTTTTCTCAACCTTCAAAACCCCTCGGTCTGTAGAGATAAAAGGGAAAAATATTTTCAGGGAATCTTCTTTTGAGCTAGCTTTAAAGTTCAGACAATTTGTTAAGAAACTAAAGATATTCAGAATTAACTCAAACCTAACCATTTTTAGTCAAAGAGAAAAACTATGAAAACTGACCTAACTGAATTTAATCATTTGATGATTTTCAAAGCCAATACAAAATCTCTCCTACTCTAATAAAAAGGTACGAAAATGTGAATGATAGTATTGAAGGTATTAAAGGAGATATTTTTTTTTTTAATGGAAAGTTAACTAATTTTTTAAATTTTAACAAAGAAGTCTTCAAAAATTGAAAAAGAAACCGGTATATACAATTCCTTTTATTTATTTATATTTTTATTATTATTATTATTATTATTATTTTTTATTTCATATAATGCTTTAAAAATTGCCCATTAACAGGGGCATTCAGGATCTTACCATCCAAATTTTCCAGTAGAAATGAATTGTTTCCTTCAGAAGATGATACCTTAAAGGGTCCATACCAAATATGATCGAATTTACCATTTTTTCCTGAATCTTCTTTCCAAGCATCCCACCTCAAAACCAGATCTCCTGAGAGAAAGTTCCTGTTCTTGGCTTTGCGATCAAATAACATCTTCATATCATCCTGGTACTTCTGCAACTTTTCATCTACTACGTCCCTGTGCTGCTGAACTTCAATCAGCTGGTTTATCCTTCTTGTGAGAGGATTTGGCTCTTCCTTCTCATCCTGCCATAGTTTCATCACATGAAGTGCTAAGTTTATGGGCAACACTACATCTGTTCCATAAACCATTTGAAAGGGAGAAGTGCCGATAGACTTTTTTGTGCCTATCCGATTTGCCCATAGAGCATTTTTAAATGTAAATGCCAAGATTTTTTATTTTCATTTAAGACTTTCTTGATTATACTGATCAAGCTTTTGTTAGAAGATTCTGCCAGACCATTTCCCTGCGGATAGTATGCTGTGGAATGTCCCAATATTATATTTCTGGCAAAAACTGACCATTGCCATAGACTTGAAAGCCTGTGCATTGTCTGTGACTATTTTTCTAGGACAGCCAAATCTTGACAATATATTCTCTTCTAAAAAGTCTATAACTACTGAATCAGTGGCCTTCCTTGTTGGGATAGCTTCCACCCATTTTGTGAAATAGTCAGTAGCGGTCAGAATCCACTTATGTTGGGCACTTGAGTGAGGATTTATCTCACCAATGAAGTCAAGTCCCCATTGTTGAAAAGGAGCTTCTGTCTTGACTGGGACTAATAGCATCACTGATAGCTTATGTTTTCCTGTAAAAAATTGGCAAGGGCTACAAGTTCGTACCTTAGCATTTACATCTGGAAAAAGTTTAGGCCAGTAATAACCAGCCCTCAAGATTTTATATGCTGTAGCTCTCCAAGCATGGTGCCCTCCATAGACTCCCTCATGAAATTGACTTATAACTTCCTCTGTTTCTGATTTGACCAGACAGACCAAAAGGAAACCAAGTGGGTCTTTCTAGTATAATCGTTTCTCGGAAATACAGTATTTAACTGCATGCAGCTTCAGTGTTCTAGCTTTGGAAGGTGACAAATCATCTGGACATTTCAAAGTTAGTAAGTATGTTACTATGTCCTTATACCAATTTGACGAAACGAATTTGTCCTCGATCTTGTTTTCGATTATTTGGTCATCAAGTTCATTCATATCTATCCATCCTTCTTCTTCCTGAACATTGTTTATCCCCAGAGCCCTGAAATTGGATTCAGCTAGAAGTTTAGCTAAACCCTGTCCTTTTATCAATTTAGTCGGTTTAACCTCTAAGTCAAACTCTTGAATTTTTGCAAGCCATATTCCTCTTTTACCATCACTGTCTGCTTGAACTAAGATATCTTTTACAGCACTAGTGGGTACATATGCAATCACTTTAGAATGTAATACATACGTTCTAAAAGATTTCAATGCTTTTACCATAGCGTAAGCTTGCTTTTCCATTATATTGTATTTAAGTTCAACATCTCGGAGGCTTTTGCTAAAGAAGGCTATGGGTTGCTTGAAACCCTCTTCATTCTTTTGAAGGAGTACAACAACAAGCGTATGTTCAGAGGCAAATGAAAAAATGAGAAAATCTTTAAGATAATCTGGACTCGCTAGTACTGGTGCCTCACTTATAACTTTCTTAATGTGAGCAAAAGATGCTTTAGCTTCCGCTGTCCACTTTACTTCGTTGTTTTTTCTGAGCATATCTGTAATCAATTTAACAATTTCAGCAAAGTTAGGAACAAATCTTCTCAAGAAATTTATTTTTCCTAAAAATGATTGAATTTCTTTAACATTCCTAGGAATAGCTAATGTATATATAGCCTCTACTCTTTTGGGATCTATCCTGATCCCATCTCGGGATACTATATGGCCCAACAACTTACCTTCCTGCATAGCGAAATGGGATTTTTTAGGATTTAAGGATAGACCAAACCTGTGACATTTTTCAAATGTTTGTTTGAGATGAATCATATGGTCTTCATCTGATTTTGAAAAAATAGTAAGATCATCCAGATATATGACTACGAACTTGTCCCGTTCGCCGACAAAAGCAATATCCATCGCGTGTTGAAAAGTAGCTCCTGCATTCATTAGTCCAAACGACATTTTATCATACATAAACATGCCCCAAGGAGTGGTAAATGCAGTTTTTTCCTTGTCAGGCTCACTAACAGCAATTTGGTTATAACCTGAAAATCTGTCAATCATGGACATTCTGGTAGCCCCTACTACTTTTTCAAGAACGTGGTCCATTTTAGGTAGAGGATAATTATCTTTAAGAGAAGATTTATTGAGATTCCTGAAATCAACACATAATCTGATTTCCCCATTTTTCTTTCTAACTGGGACTAGATTAGCTACCCAATCAGAATATCTTAGAGGAACAATAATTTTAGCGTCTAGAAGTTTTTTAACTTCTCGTTCAATAACAGGTAGTAAAATCGGGTTAAATTGTCGGAGTTTTTGTTTGAAATGTTTGACACCTGGTTTGAGTGGTATTTTGTGTTCTATCACAGAAATGTCATATGTTTTCAAATCTTCGTATGACCATGCGAACACATCTTTATACTTTTTTAACAACTCTGTGTATTTGTTTTTGTTTTCTATTGATAAAAATTTAGATAACTTAACCATTTTGGGGTTATCTTCGGTTCCTATGTTACAATCTTCAACCTCCTCTGGTTGAGGTTGTAGAGTAGTTTTAGAAGGAATGCCATCTTTATTAAAGAGTCTTTCCAAAGGGATTAGGCCTTTGGGGATTTGGTTGTTCTTCAGAACAAACATCCGGTGGTTTGCAATTTTATCATGAAATTCTTTTGAATCTTCCCCTTCTTGCATTATCCAGATTGGATCATTTTGATTCTCCTGATCATTATATGTTTCTGTAAATTCATCTAATGATTCAAGAAACTTTCTAAGCTGCTCATCATCTTCGAAAACCTGCCAATGTTGTATATTATTAGGTATTGAAGGGCGATGTCTCACTTGTATATGATATTTTAAATTAAAAGCAGTTGGGGGTGTAAAAGTTGATGCAGCTTTTGCTAAATCATTAGCCTGTTGATTTTCGGATCTAGGCACGAAATGAAAATTCACAGAAGTAAAGAAATTTTCAATTAAATCCTAGACACAATTTCTATAAGACCGTAATCTAGGATGCTTAGCTTGATATTGTCGATTTACTTGTTTTATGATTAATTCAGCATCACCAAAGACTTCAAGATTTTTAATTTTCATCCTTCTAGCGGCTTCTAATCCAAGTATTAGAGCTTCATATTCAAACACATTATTTGTACAATCTGTATACCACTAGAGCCTATATGAAAAAGGAATAACAAATTGACCATCAGGAGCGATAAGAAGATCTCTAGCCCCAGCTCCAAGATAGGAGTATGCACCATCAAAAAACATTTTCCATATACCAGTATTATATACATTTTCTTTTATTTTTATTTTATTTTTAATTTTTTCTTCTGTACATTTATCATCTACATCTACTTCAAAATCATCATCTAACGATAATATACAGTTTCCTAAGTCTTGGTCAGCAATATAAACTGGATGATTGTTAGGATTATTTGGGTCACTCACAGTGAATGCCAACCGAGTCTCTCTGTAGAGACGAGTGAATTGACCTCCGAAAACAGGGATTGTAGCATATGTCATATCTAGCTGGAGGGATCCTCCAAGCTTAGCGCCCCATGATCTAGATAATAGCATTCCATATTTTTGGGGAATATCAGTGACTACTACATCCATAAGGATACTTTTAGCAGGTATCTGGGCCAAACTCACCACTAGGTCTTTAATCATTCCTATGCATTTAACTTTCCTTGAATCGAAAGAATACAAATCACCATAGGGTCTTGTGATTTCGAGACCCAGTTTTTCCATTATTGCCTTTGGCATAACATTATGGGAAGCTCCAGAATCCAACATACAGTTATGTAAAAGGTGATAAAAAATAGTTAGTGTAATATAAAAAGGAGCCACTGTATCTTTTGCACCTTCGACTTGTGGACCGAAAACTATGATAGGCTTATCATATTCCAAGTTAATAGTGTCGGTCTGACTTTCATCTTCAGAAAAATTTATCATTTTAGCGATTTGTTTTCGGTATACTGGATTTTTAGCTAATTCGACAAGGGGAATAGGAATTTTGATTTTACTTATTTCATTTTCCAAGTTAAAGTTTCCTAGAGCCTTGTCATTTTCTATGTTTGGGGCTTCCATACCTTTTTTCTCGGTTTTACGTTGCGATGTAACCTTATTTTCTTTTATCGGAGCTTGTGTATTTACAGGGGTTGTCCCTACTGGTTCTAACTGTACAGGGTGGGTATCAATTGTGTTTCTTTTCGTAGACTGTTTATCTGCAACTTTTGGATTTACCTCATCGGTATCATTTCTTGACAAAATCTTTTTTGTCGGAACATTTGGGAGATTTTTATTTCTTGGTCTTAGATTGTATTTTCCTTGTAAGTCAACAATAATATCATCTGTAATATTTTGATATGTACAATCATCGGTGACATTATTGTTAACTTTATCTTCTGATTTTCTTTCTTTAATCAAGGATGCTTCATAATCGTGTCTAGATAAATAAGGAGATTTATTATCATCACCAAGATTACTAATATCTTCATCCAATTCTTCAAAATCGCCAAAATCTCCCTCTCCAATATAATCTTCACTTTTAAAGGGTGCTTGAATATTTTGATCTTCATTTTTTATCGTTTTATGTGGTCCCTGAGGTTCAGGATTTTTTCGGAAATCTTTTATTGGAAAATTATCTCTTCTGGGTTTTTCTAGATCCATTTTCGAAATTTTGTTTGAGAGTTGTTGAATGACCCTAGCCATCTCTTCCATTCTATCTCCAGAAGATTTTCCTGACCCTGAAGGTCCACCTTGTTCTTTAAATTTTTTATTTTCTTTATTTCCAGTGTCGGTCTTTGCTTTAAGCTTACCTGATGCCATCATATTGGATTCAATTTCAACTGCGTCATCCTGCATTTTAGAGAGATCTAATGATCTCCTTTCTCTCAATAGTAAAGCAAAGTCAGGATCAAAAGCACCAGCAAAAGTCACTTTTGCTGCAGGTTGTGAAGGTTTAACTTTAGCTGGAATTTTATTGTACAATTTATTAAACCTCTGTGTGAATTCTAGAACTGACTCAGAGTTTTTCTTTTTGAGGGCTCCGAATTCGGTTAGATAGTAAAGGTGATCCTTCCTCTCACCCCATTGTTTGATGAATGCACTCTCAAGCTCTTCGTAGGATCTTAATGATCCAACTGGTAAGGATCGAAACCAAGTTCTCACCTGTCCTTCAAAAGTTTGAACAAGTAATCTAGAATAAACATCTTCATGTTCTATTCCAAGTATATCTGCAAATTGATCGAAAAACTTTATATGTTCTTGTGCAGTTAAATCACCCTCCCCTGTGAATTTCGAGAGGCTCTTCATATAATTTTCAGGGAGATCATGAAGAGGGACAGGAAGGACGAGAGGAGCATATCTGGCAGCCACTTTGGCAAAAATCCCGGGAAGTGGTACTTGACCAGCTCCAGGAGCACCACCTCCAACTCCAACACCTCCTTGTGCCGCCATGGTTAAATTTGGGACTGAAGTTTGGACAGTGTGTGGAGAAGATTCTCGGAAGACTGGAGACGAAACTTCGGGAAAAGAGAAAGTATCAAAAGAAGGGGGAAGTGAAAGTGATCTTTCAAAATTTTCTGATGAGTTTGATTGTGTACAGTTAGGTTTATCTGTAGAATAAGCTGATAAAAGGATTTGTTTAATTGATTTTCGTGATTTTAATTTTTTTTCCGGATTAGAGACTGGCGAGGTCTGTTTACTATCCGGGTTTTTTCTGGTGTTTTTATGTCTACTAGCCAGTTTATTTAGTGTGGAGTCGCCAAGTGAAAGATAATTTAGCCTTAGAAAGTTTTATGTTCTTGTTCACTATCAACAACAGAAAATGTCAATGTCGTTCTTCCCAGGGAAATGATTCGTTTCTTCACTCCCCGACAACGACGCTAAAAAGATGTTGTTCCTGAGTTTATGTTTTAAGGCTATAAAACATACTGTCAAGGCATCCGAAAATGAATTAAAGAAAAGGTTTTCAAATAAGAAATTAAAGAAAGGTCAAAGCAGATTCAGTTTCTCAACTGTCTCTGTCTCGCTTCCTGTTGCTCTTGAATGCTAATGTCACGTTCAATAGCAGCCCATGATCGTTCTAGTTCAGCCCTATTGGTCGCTGTTTGTAAAATAGTATTAAATAAATTTAGGGCAATGTTGGTTTGATCCTGAAGGCCCGGTTCTACGTTAGGTTGTCTGCTATTAGGGACAGTCATGGATGATATAGTTTAAAAGGTTTATAAGATGGGATTTTAATCGATTGGTTACTTCAGACTTCCGGAGATGATATCAATGAAAACAGTTTCAAAATCTATAACAGTAATGTAAAAGCACATTCAAGGCCGTTTCCTGGTTTTGTAACAAATTTGAATTTTGTAAACAACGAAACACAATACAGGGAAATATAAGGCTTTTATCGAGAAAAAATCTTATACTTCGATTAACGATGATGAAAGAGAAACCAGATTTCTAACAGAGTTAAATATTAAGGAATAGAAAGTTTTACAGGTCTTAAAATCACTAAAGTAATTTCAGAGGAAAGACTGCAATACTTTCAACATCCAAACCAATCTGAAAAATAAACAACTATGTATATAAATTCAAATTGATTCACTTATTAGAAGAACACTTTGAAAGGAAAATTTAACAAGACATGATAAACAAGGGAAGACACATAGTTACAAAATTGCAGTATCCAGAATCTTGCTTGCGATTTATATTCCCATGAACTTCAAAACTGTATTTACAAAAAATGGCTATCTCCCAAAATTTCTGAAGCCCTTGCTCCGTCTTTTGAAATTATATTTATACATTTCTGTCAAAGTTTCTTGTTGGTAACTAACCAACTCCCTAATATTATGGTTACATAAAATATTGTTAACCGTTTACAATTTCTTTCAAAATTCTAATAAATAAAAACATTTCTTAAGGTTTTAAATCCGCGTTGACGAATTTTCTTTCTCTGCTTCAACGCATTGAACACATTTGCCCAAAAAGTTTACTAAGACCTTGGGAGCCTCAGGTATCTCATTTGCTTTGAAAGAGAAAAATCTTCTCTGTAAGTCTGGCAACTGACTTTCTATTGTTCTCTCTGTGAATTTAATATTTTCCAACCTTGAACTGGAAGCTACCATCCACTTATTTATTTCTGCAATGTTGACCAATTTAATATTTGAGATTTCTGCTTTCCTTTCTTCGAGCTCTTCTCTTGACTTCAGCTGATGCCTGACAATGTTGATTTCGCCTAATAACCCAAAACAACCATCTGCCCCAATATTTAATGAATCTTTTTCAAGGAGATTAAAGATTCTTTGACAGTCTTCGTTGACTTCCTTTGTGATTCTTTTATGTTCAACCAATTTCGATTCCCATAATTTTATCATTACATCCCCTTTCATCTGTTCATAAATAGATAATTTCTGCTTTTTTCCAATTTCATCTTTTAATGAAGAAGTAACTGCTTTCTGAAAAGTAGTCCTTGCTGCTTTTGCTTCTCTTTCTTTCTGGAATACCTGTTCCATGGACCTATTTGATTCCTGAAAATAGTTCTGGATTGTTTCCAGATTGCAGAATACTTTCTGTTGTTCCTCTTCCATTTTTTCATAAATCTCTGATGCTTGACTCCTGAAATGTTCGATTTCAATTACCTGGTTAGCAATTGAAATAATCTTATCTTGCAAAAATTTATTTTCATCACCCAGCTTTTGAACCTGTTCTTGAGTGATCTGTATCATGTGTTTTTCCTCATCCAAGTTCTTATTCAACTTTTGGATTTCTTGAATATCTTTGAGTCTAGATTGTTCTAGACCCTTCTGTATTCCCCAGCCGATAATTCTTTCATTTTCCTTTAGTCTGTCTTGCAACTGGGCTATTTCTTGATCTTTCTGTTCAAGCATAGTTGTTAGGTTTTCTACAGAATATATATTAGCTGATGCTATAGCACCCATTGTTCCTGCTAACTCTGTAGCAAATTCTCCATCCTTGAGTTTCTTCCCATCAATAATAACTTTATGCTTCTTAATCGATTTTTCTCCTACAGGATGAATTTCCTGTTTCAAAACAACTCTTCACTTTTTGCTGAAAAAATAATCAGATGGGGGGATTTCATCTCTCGAAATCGGCTCCAGATCACTGACATATAGAACTCCTTCATGAGGGGTTCCGAAAGTAGACTGTAGTGGAGTCAAAGCTGTGATAGGACTGACAAGTTCTTTTGAAGCAGTTCCTCCAATTTTTTCTGGAATCTCATCAAGAATTATGGGACTTGTTTCCAGTCCTTTTCCCTTTTTTGTCCCTGGTTCTTTAATCTGAGAACCCTCTGGGTTTTGAGGAGGTAATTCAAGATCTTTCAACTTATCTTTGTCACTTGATTTATCTTGAGTAGCAGTTTCAAACCCTGGTGGGGTTTCTTCCTGTTTTGGCAATGAAGTTGATATTTCACCTTGTAAAATCTTCGACAGGCAGCTTCGCCTATGTCGTTGAAAAGATGCAAACCCCACCTGTGAATCAGGTGACAAGGCCTGCACTCTATTCTGCACTTCCTCATAAGATTTAACATCTTTGAAAATATCATCGAAAACAAAAATTTCATGTTCATAATCTTTCAAATTACAATGTACGTAATGCCGACTAATTAGTTGATAAGGGTCGTGTTTCCTGTGCTCGATGTCTACTAGCTTAACTTCCTCCAATGACTCGGCCTCTGATTTAGAATGACCTATGTTTAATAAGGTAAATTTCCTGATATGAACAGGGAAAGATGGCCATGCCTTTTTCTGAAGGGCTTTTAATTCTAACCCAATACCACCTTTGGCTAACTGATAAGCCACTTCTCTGCATACCAATCTATCTGGTAAAAACTTTGGGAGTGCGTGAGGCGGAATAGAATAGCCATAAACCCTTACATAAGAAAAAATTTCCTCAATAAACCAGTCGGTGACCGATTTGAGGCTTTCTATGACTGCGTTAGAAATGCGAGGGGGTTCACATCCAAAGAACATTTTGTGCAAAGGAATAATTACATAATGACAGACATCATAAAAAACGTTTTTTGCATTTTCTTCCCAAAGAGCTGAGAGGTACTTATGGACAGGCTCTGGGCAAGAGGCTTTCCAACTCCAATTCATTAGTGGGAAAGGAGTCATAAAACAAATGGCATCCATAATATAAGCAGACATATAAAATGACATTGGTTGTCCTTTCGACTTGGCTTCTTTATACTTTGCAACCTCTTTTGTGAGGTTATCTGACAAAATTTTATGTCAGTTGAAACTGCGTCCTTCTGAAACTTCTTCTAGGAAAGGTGTATAGTCTGCATGAAAATGACAAGGATCCTTTCTTCCAAAAAGTCTACATAACATCATTGCTACATAAACCATATATTCATTTAAGGAAGCTGTGGCATAAATCCCATGTTGATCTGCCCTAAACTTATTTTCGTCTCTGGCCCATCCTTTAATCATGTCAGGGTATGTCTGTCCCGCTTCAATGCATTCTTTTCTTTGAAATTCGGCTAAAAACTCAGAATTAAAGGTGTGTCTATAATTGGGTGAGAGCTTATACATTACTTGAATGTGCTCAGGCCTAAATGAACCGATGACAACTCCTTGCTCGTTCATAATGCTTCTTGTCGGGATATCTACTTTGTCCAGAGCCCAGCTGATCATATCGGTATACGACACAAGTCTCGGATGCACAACAACCTTATGAAGCTCAGACTCGACAATATCTCAGAGGTGATTTTCCGAATCAGTGGCTGCATGTTTAAGCTCATCCTCCAGTTTTTCGGAAATTCCAGTCCACGATTTGACGGAATGTACGTCGAGTGGAGAAGTATCAGAAATAATATCGCCTTCTTGCTGATCTTCAGTTTTCTTCGGAGCTTTTTTGGGTGCCATAGCTCTGCGTTAAGCTTGAAAATCTGTCACAGAGAGTGGATGAGAAGACTTAGCTTTGAAATTGAAATACAGACGTTTTGAACGTTTTTCTTCGAATATATCATAAAACTATGGAGATTCGTAACTCTGTCACAAAATAAAAGCTCATAATGCAAGAGATATTTTCGAAGATATGCATTTAATGCCTGTACCTAGGCTTTCTTGGTGTTTTCAAATATAATAGAAACTTACTTAATCAGATAACGATGCATTAATGGACATTCAAAGAAAGATTAACTTTAAACCCTGTTTAGAAAGTGGATTATTAGCATTAATTTTGAGTTAAATTTGAAAACCTGATTTTCGAAGTTTCGACACTTTTGATGTCGAAGAAAAATGTCATCGAAGAATCTCGATTGCCGAAATCGCGATGTATTATTTTAAATTAAAACATTTTTAGTATGTTAATTGATCAAGATTATATCTTTTCAGGATTTCGTTAATCGAAAAATCGGGAATCGGGATTTCGGGAAATATGATGACATGAGTTCGTGCTCTCATGGAATCACGAATCCCGAAATCGCGAAATGATGATTTTCTGTATCTTTAAGACACGATTTAACTTATCTTAATCAACTTATTAATAAAGATAAAGGCCAAAACATATATGGTTTATTTTGAATGTGAATTATAAGTCGGGATTTTGGTGATCGGGATTTCGGAAAAAAAAATGACAAGAAGCACACTTCTCATAGAACCGCGAATTCCGAAATCGTGATGTGATTATTTAACTCTTAATCATTCTTAGCAGATATTAGATTAGTTCAAATCTTTACTTAAGGATCAAATGTATCGTGAAATCGAGAAATCGGGAAATACGATGTCAAGATTATATGACTTTATAGAACCGCGAATCCCGATATTGTGACGTGATTAACCTTAATTTCTAAACCCTTTTAATTGAGACTTAAGTAATTTATGTTTTAATTAAGTTTTAAAGTATCGGGAAATCGGGGATTGGGGTTTCGCAATTTGATTTGCATTAAAAATTTGTTTACGTCAAACCCCGAATCCCGATTTCTTTAAGATTTGACTGAAAGATTCACAAAATTAAAATTATGCTCTTTTTAAATAACTTTTGAAAAAAATTATTAAGCAATAAAAGGCATCGTGAATTTATGGGTGATGAAAATCTTGTTTGAAGAAATCCAAAAAACGCAAGGATTCAAAAATTACAAATCTTTTATCCTTAAGAATAAAAAAATCAAGATATGTTTTAACAGTGAGGATGCTACTTTCATTCGAGTTGTTGTTGATGAAACCAAATCCTCCTACTTGAAACATTTGTTCATTCAAACCATCTATGTTCACCTAACCTATGCCTTTGTGGGATGATGGCCACTTCCAATGGATATGGATTGGTCAACTATTGTGGATAAAAAGAAAAATCAATCGAAAAAAAAGAATACATCTACTGAGTGGCTCGGCTCCATATGAGTGAGATAAGACCTTATATGGTAGAGGCTAGTGGCAAGTGCCTTGCTCGACTCCATATGAGCAAGATAAGACCTTATATGGTAGAGGCTAGTTGCAAGTGCCTTTCTACATCTGAAGCTGCTTCTTTTGTAAGGAAATGTGTTTACCTGCCTAGATCATCATAATAGGAGTGTTACCTCCACCCAACTCAACTACCTTTTCCCATCTCTTTCCCTTTACTTTGTGGGATCAATTGCTTCGATGCTTTCTCTTTTCAAGAGATCACGAGTTATGATGGATTGGATGCTACTTCTACCACCTTTTCCTTTACTTTTCCCTCCGTTGTTGTAACCCTAACACTCATTCTTTCACAAAATTTGATCCAATCCAAACAATAAATAATAAGTTGCTTCGAGAATCTATTATTTAAGCACTTTACTGAAATCATCATTAGGTAAAGTGTGGATATGCAACAAGACTTGGGGCATGGGGATAAGAACCATACCCCTTCTTTTGTGCTCCTTTATCACCCACAACATTAATTATTGGCTTGGACCCCCACGTTAACCTATATATCGCGAATAACGCAACTATGTTGCTACTACTTCATAGTTGTTCAATATTGCGTTGCGGTAAATAATAAGTTGCGCTCCATATATTATTCAAAGTATGCCCTACTATTATTATTTAAGGTGGCCCTTTTATATATATAATAACAAAAAATCTTTTTAGTGGCCTTGTCATGACTAATGAATTAACACCTTGTAATAGAACGATAATCAATCAACTCTGCCTTCTCCCCCCCACTTATAATAGAGCGAGAAAATATGTAAAATGCAAAGCCCCATCCCTTGTACTTTCCTATCTGCATTTTTTATGATGGAAAGCCCAACAATAATAATAGTAGGAAGAACTGTGAGAAAGTTCCATGGTCATCATTGTGTAATAAGAGGACTTTTAATTGAATTAAGTCTTCTTATGTATCCATCTTAAATTCGCCCATCTATTTGAAATTCAATAACTACAAAAACTTATATATCACATATTTAGGTAAATAATAAGCATCTCTGCTCCTCACCCTCATCCTTCAGGTGAGCGCTTTTCGCTCTTCAAATCATTTGTGTATTCATGCGATAAGCGCTAACACGGTTCATTCTCGTATGGCCTGGGAAGATCTTTGAATAGGTTCCTTGCAATAATAATAATAATAGGGTGGGATTATCAAAGGTAACAGAGAAAATACTATTTGTTATGCTTATCAGAGAAAATCCTATCAATGAAATGTTTGAATGACATGTATCAATGACATGCTAGAATTATTATAACTTCGAAATGTTGGAATGACATGTATCAGTGGCAAGATGAAATGAGTATAGATTCAACATGTTGGAGTATAGCTCGAGGAGAAGGGGGGGGGGGGGGGGGTATGGTGCACCCCTTAACAAAACCAAGTGTCCATGGCCTCAACTCAAAAGCATCACAAAGTAACAATGGTAGGAATGCTCCTTCTCCCTGGATTATATATGAACGTTGTGGATTTGACTCCATGTGAATGGTTGTAATAGAGTCTCTTTAATTTAATAATAATAAGGTTGGGTTGGCTAACCTTTAATTAATATATAGTAGGGCTCACCTGAAATAATATAAAGTGTGGTTCACTCTAGTTTTTCCCCAGGTTAGGTAAGTCCAAGGTTAGTCTGGATTGCGTCTATTGGACCAAGCTTCCAATTATGGAAAGGATCAGAGCTTATAACTTGACACTTATAAATCATGTGGGGAATCATCCATAAGCGACTCAAATTACTTCTTGGAAAGCCTGAAGATTGCCCATCTTTTATTTTTACACAAACAAAGTGATTCCCATTTCCTTTAATTAATAATAGGGGCCCTTGTTTTAAATAATAGATAAATATTTATATAAGGATGAAGGGATGAAACATAGATAAATATATTACTATGGGTTAAGTTTGCTTAAGATTTTAGGGTCAGTCCCAATCCCTTATTACATAGAAAAGGGCTGAAGAGGGGTGGAGGCAGGTTAGGCCCAACACGTTAGTTTCCTCCTTTGTTCCCTTCCTATTTAATTCAGGTGGAGGTATATAGAATAGACACTTCCTTCAAACAACAAACCTACATGCAACTCATTTTGATTTGTATAGACACTTCCTTCGACATATATTATTATTATATTAAAAAGGTAAGGGTCAAGTCTAGTTCATATAGAGGTTGGTTACCGCGATCTCTCTCTTGTCAAGGTTAGGGTCGAGTCGTATCTTAAAGGCTTTTTGTAATTAAATTAATATTTCCCTTATTAACTTGATTCAGACTTCATGAATCAAAGCTAAATAACACTCCCCTTCATTCACTATGACTGTTTGCACAGGGGCAAACCCAGGGTTCAACGGTTACAGCGCACCGACAAACCGTAACTACTGGCCCTTTCGGAAACACCTACGAAGCAGATGCAATCTCACCCGAAGAAACAATAGGGGGTTGCAGGACACATGTGTCTACAACTAGAGGAAATGCAAAGTGGATCCAGGACAACAACACACAACAATATAGTTATTCTTTATCTCACTTAAGCCTACTTCGCAAGTTATATCTCAAATCTAACACAATAATGTAATAACAGTATACCAGATGGAAACTAACACAACATCAATCACACATAACAACAAGATATACGTGGTTCACCGTCTCCATAGGGCTACGTCCACAAAATTGTGTTTCTTGATATATTATATGAAAATGTAAAAGTTCTATCTGTGCACTTAGCTTGCATATCTCTCTCTCTTTCTCTCATCCCTCCCTGCGCACCCAGTTGTAGGGTTGATCTTCACACCTAACTGAAGATCTTACAATACAGTCTCAACACTGTTCTCTACAATGATTCTCATCAATGAACAACAAAAACCATAGTATCAACTAAGCAACCTAGAATTAACCCTCCCTGGTCTTCTAGACCTTTATTTATACATTACATAACAAACTCTAGGTGTCAAAACCCTAGATCCAAAACCCTAGGTCGACTTGACCCATGCTTTAAGGGCTTCGCCAGCCTGTCTTTCCTTCTTTTCCGCAAGGTGCTCCAAAGGACTCGTTGATGTCTTCTTCCACTTGCTGAGTTGTCCTCAATCCATCTTCCTTACTGATTTGTCTTCCTCGATCTTCTCTTCCAACAACTAACTTTTCCTTCTTTTCTGCTTCTTTTCCCACTTCGACCCTCCCTCGATCTATGTGTCTTCCGTGCAGTTCAGACTTTGCCTTTCTTCCATAATCTTTGCTTCCTTTCATATCCAAGGGCCAACAGGCCCCCAACACTCACATGTGACTCATCCCGAGTCACTACAAGACTGAACCTTATGTTTTACTTCGACTTCAGACTGTGCAGAGCAACCTGTGCTTCCTGCTCGGTCCCTCCCTTCCTTGTGCAAACTATCTTTTCTGTGTCTGGTACCCAGTTTCAACTGCACCTGGTACCTAGACACTTCTTCCTTATACTTTTACTAAGAGCCGCGAGGCAGTTGGTTGTCACAGTACAATTTCAACCGTCTCCCATTTACTAATCCTTCCTTACATTTTGCATTAAGGGTCTTCAACTGCACAACTCCTCATTATGTAACATAGGAAACTTCAAATGGTCCTAGCCAATGTGTCCTAAACTTCCCTGGATGCTTCATGAAATTGCTGTCATATAACAATACCAAATCTCCCGGCTTAAATGCTTTTCTCCTGATGTGTCTGTCATGATAAGGCTTTTCTCTTTCTTTTTGTACCTGCTGATGAAATCTTGCGATGAACCTGTCTTCCTCCAATTCCATTAACTGCGCAAGCCTGTCTTGAACAACGCATGTGTCATCCATACCTGTAAATGTTGTAATTATTAAACTAGGAACCAAGTATTCCATAGGTACCACTGCTTCCAAGCCATATCCCAACTTAAATGGGGTCTGTGTTATTAAATTCTTACAAGTAGTTCTTTAGGCCCATAATACTACTGGAATTCTTAAATCCCAATCATCTCTGTTAACACTACAAATCTTGGTCAACGTTGTCTCCAAGATCTTATTGAAAGCTTCGATTGTACCATTGGCTTGTGGGTGGTATTGAGTGCTCTTCTGATGGTGAAATTCAAATTCCTGAGTCAAGGCTTCAATAGTTTTGTTGATGAAGTGTGTTCCTTGATCACTCATGAGAATCTTCGGGCATCCAAACCTTGTTATGATATCCTAAAAAATGAACAGCACAGTTGTAGCTGCACTACAATCCTTAACTGCTCTTACTTCTGCCCATCTGGTCAAATATTTTGTCACAGTGATGATGTATCGAGCTCCTGTGTGCCTTCCAGGTGGGTTAATAGGTCCCACAAAGTCAATGGCCCATTTTTCGAATACTTGTAATGTTAATTGTAGTTCCAAAGGCATCTCATCTCTTCGAGAAGGCTTTCCTACTCTTTGACATACATCACAGACTCTGTAGTATTCCTTAACATCCTTATGTAAAGTAGGCCACTAGAGGCCATCTATGAGAATCTTCTGCGTTGTTGCTTTCCCTACATAATTTCCTCCTGCAATGCCTTCATGTGTTTCTGCTAGAATCAATGGTCTTTCTGCCTCCATAACACATCTCCTCAAGATCTCATTTGGTCCCATCTTATACAACTGTCCAGCTATAAGTTGAGAGTCGGATGCGTGGACTACCAACTGTTTCTTCTGAATGAATGTGTATTCACAAGGTGCCATTCCTGTGGACAGGAACTGAACTATCTCGACGAAGTGATCATCAACTTTCCTGATGGCCAACAATTGTCCATATAGAAGTGTATCCTCCAGACTAGTAGGTTCCTCTCCATGTTCCAACCTGGATAAGTGGTCAGGTCCTTTATTCATTCTTCCCGGCTTAACCACAATCCCAAGGTCATATTTCTGGAACAATAGTAGCCATCTGCATATTCTTCCCCCAACACTGGCTTGTTGACTAAGTATTTCAATGTAGAGTGCTTAGTGAACATTTTAAAATGTCCGCCCAGCAAATAGTGTCTAAATTTCTGCAGCGTGTTGATGGGTCTTAAATCCCTTGATTCAACAGTAGGAACCAAACCCGCCACCGAGGCTAGATTAGACTCTGCAGCATTTAATGGTGGAATGGTTCTCCAGATCTTGTGATCCGACCGATTTATTGATGGGCTTTGTGTTTTCTTGTGAAGGCTCTTCCTTCAGTTAGGACTATTCTTTTTTGTACTTTCTCTTGGGTGGGGATGATATGAGAGGTAAGCCAGTATAAACCAACTTGGTAACAAACATGATTAAGTTCTAAACTACTTGGGAAGAGGATAAGATTGGGATAACCCGCTGCTCAAGCATGCAGATGACAATTTTATACCACAAGGCCTATTACTAATACACTAACCATGTGAGCATCCAATTACTGTCTGAGATACTAATTACCAGAAAGAAAACATACATGCAATGAGATAATGGCAAGCAAAATAATTCATCTACCATAACCATTCATCACATAACAACACAACGATTTATCTTCATAATTAAAGCAAAGAAAAACAAAACATTGCACCATATAACTTGACAACATAATTAATTGCTCTTACTCATTACTGCATCATTCATGAAACAAGATCGGAAATAGTTCTTCTCCACATCCAATCACACATGTATTTGATGAAAATAACTTATCTTTGGTCCGGAAGGACTTCTTAATTCAAAACAACTTCAAAATAATTGTTAACAACTAGAAAGAAAGAGTTATTGCAACAACCATTGACCCTTTACTAATTGGTCAATGTCTTTATTTATAGTCTAAATTCCAACTGAAAACAACGGCTAAGTGTAGTTTAAGCTAAGAAAAATACACCACGTGGCGTCATCTTTTAACATTTTCTTTAACAATAAACTCAAGATAGTTCTTTGGAAGGGTGACTTTTCTCGTATTCAGACCAACTAATAAATCGATCTTCGCAAGTATGGGCCCATGGAAATCTGTGTTTGGAGTCGCGTAAAATCCTCAGATATCCACTGCATGCACTCGATACTTCTCTAGACTTGTGTTTAACTACCGTAGCACAGTCTGAGTTCTAATTGGATGTTCCATGAATCACTACACTTATCCTGGCACTACATCGGTCACCTTCACTAGCTCTTCGGCCCAAAATGAATCTTGTTGAGCGTGCGCTCTAACTATTTCGCATAGGTCGATGAAGTCGTCAGGGTGCTGAATTCAAAGAGTCCAATATCCTTCATTGCTTTATTGATTTTGCTCCAATGTCTCTTTCGGGTTCCTTGGTGAGGTTACAGAGCAAACTTTGTTCGGTAGTCGGATGGATCTTTCCCGCAATCGAGATTGAAATGGTTTAGATATTACTTATTAGCCAAAGCATAGTAAGAAGTAAACAAAAAAAATAGACTGATGCATACCTGTAGAGCTCGTAAGTCTCAATTGTTTAATACTTACATGATCCCAATAACCTTTTTGAATGACCTGTAATGTCTTTGTTTGTGCCGCTGCTCCTCTTTAGTTTGGATGAGTTACATCTGCACGCCATGGCATGGAATATCATGTACAACAGATACGAGTGTCGAAACCATTACAGTGGCCGATTTCCCCTTAGGGTTGGGAAAAGATGCCAAAGACGAACGTGTGTCGAAAGTGTGTGTACGCTCCCAAAAGGTCGGACACCGTAATAAGGAAGTCGTTAAATGCCTCAGATCGAGGCAAGTTGTTCCTCCAAAAGCCGTATCACCAAGTGTGTCAACTATCATTCACTAATAATGGAAGTTGGGGAGATTAAAGAGATTGGAATGATCGTACCATATATTCTCTGCAACTCTGATTGTCAACATTTCATACTTCCTGGATTTTATCCGCTGAGCAGCTGTGACGCATTAATTCTTTAATACATCTCGTCACAAGGCATGAGTGTTCCTTGGCACGTTCCGTTTTGCTTCCCTGCTATAAATTCTAGAAGTTTTGTGTGGGTTCTGTGCATCAACCGAGTTTATACACCAGTAGCACTGGTCTTTCAAGTTCAATTCTAGAAACTCTGTGTCATAGTATTTTATCCAGCCGCAGATGTCTAAGAAAATATGTTGTCGCACCATGGGATCCCCTCAAAACCTGGGATGGTGTTTGCGAGGCAGCTGGAGCACCAGGTCTGAGCCCCAACATGCCTGGGACTCTTTCTTATTGGCATTGAGTGTCACTGAGGCTTCAAAAGAAGGTTCCTACCTTCGCTCAGAAAATATGTCAGCGCCTCAAATGGAGGTGGAAGTGGAGAAAATTACATCTGAAGGACACATGTTGGAGGCCATGCCCTCTCAGAAGTAGACACCGCGGAGGAGGGGAAGGCCCATAAAAAATAAGGAAGTAGGAGGAGGAGGCCACCTCCCAACTGAGTTGGCTACACACCTGACCACTGGGGAATTTATAGTGCATGCTACCCGGCCAGATCCTGTCGGGACTACCAGTCGAGGAAGTGGGAATTGAATGGCAAAGGAAGAGACCTTAGGTTCTAACATCAGAAAACCCAATCAACAACTAGAGCAGGCACAACTCGCCATAGCTGAAATTTATCAAGGAAATAGAGAATTGTGGAGACAACTGGCGGCGAAGAACCAAGAGGTATCAACACCGCAAGGTTGCGAAAGAAGGACAAATTGGATCAAGAGACAGCTTCAGGAAGCACAAGATACGATTGTGCAGCTGCATGAAGCGTAGAGGATGATGGAAGAGAGGAACATGAAAACACTACAAGGAGCGCGGAGCAGTCCAGGAGAAGGCCCATGCGCAGGGGATACATGATGGGAAAACTTTTGTTTGGTAGACCAGATGTGAAGTATATTTTGATAATGTTCCCTGTTTGTTAGGAGAATTTTCACGTTCTCAATGTAACCGGGTCGGTTGACTAAGGTGTTGGTAGTGCTTACTATATGTAACCTAAGTCCAGTGGGAACCTTAATATATGAAATCTCTAAAATGTTTTGCTAAAAGGATTCTAGTAATAGTAATTGAATGTCTCGTGTTTCCTCTTTGTGTGTAAATCCGTTGTATTCTTATCTAAGCTTCTTGTAAGTTAGTCTTTGATTTTATAATTATTGTTGTTCTGAGCTGTTTTGTAATTCATTGATGTTTTCCTTTAAACTTTCAACGCTGATGGATGCTGACGTGGCCTCACTGATTCGGGGCTCATTAAATAAAACCTAGAACTCGACTTGTGGGTAAGGGTTGCACTCGGGACATTTTTTACGTCAAACGTGCTAAATTGAGCTAGATAATGTGACTGCCGATGCCAGGTGAGTGTCAGGGATCGTCGTTGAAAAATAAAATTAACGCGTAGTTACTTCATGGGTTGTCGTCCTTTGAAACTTTCGACCCTGCAAATGTTTCAGAAATCGACGATCAACGATTATTATTTCATTTTTTGTTCAACGCTTATTCTTCTAACCTTTTGCCGATGCCGAAAGGATCAGTCGTCGGCAATATCCTTGGTGAAGCTCATTCGCATAAATGAGAGACTTTCGTCTGCCAACACCGATCAAGATCGACGCTCGACTACCTTGGTTTTCATGAATAGTTCTTGTCGCATCTAAGTCTTTTCAATGACAAATTTCTTAAGCACGCCGGGGTAAAGCTTCGACTGTTGGTCCCTTAATTAAATGTTAGTCTTTTTATTTTATGATGATCTTCACATGCTCAAGCAGATTTTTAAAAGACTTAAAATGAAAATAGAATGATGAGCAAGGCAACAATTTTCACATCGAAGTATAATCAAACAGTGCAAAAAGATTCAGTGGTACCCAAAAAGGTAAGATTTGACACAGGAGTTTTAGGGTGTGTTGAGTGCTCAACACAACGCATAAACCATAGCCGAGCCTTCTCTTTCAGTCGTAGTGTAGTTCCTCTCTACTGTAGAGAGCTTCCTGCTAGCAAAGGCTACAGGATGGTCAATGTCTCCTGAACTCGGCTGTGCTAAAACTACTCGTAATGTAATGGACGAAGCATCGACATGAACATTGAACTCCTTACTCCAATATGTAAAAACCAAGATTGGTGCAGTGACCATTTTCTGCTTTAGTGTGTCAAAGCTCTGCTGGCATTCTTCTGTCCATTGGAACTTACTTTCTTTCTTTAATAGCTTCTCCATAGGTGTTTTTATATGTGCATAACCTTTAATGAACTTTCTGTAGTATATAGTGTGCTCCAATGCAATGCGCAACTGTTTGACCGAAGTAGGGGGAGGTAGATCAACAATGATGACAACCTTGGAAGGATCTACCAACAATCCTTGCTTACACACAATGTGTCATAGCAACACTCCAAAGGGTGAAGAAAAAACATTTTTTTAGATTTAGGGCAATCTGACATTGCTTACACTTATCTAACATCAATCTTAAACATTCAATATGGCCTTTCAGTAAGCTAAAGACAGTCCAATCATAAAAATAAGCTTCTAGGAACTTGTGTAAGAAGCCCTTAAATGCTTCGACCACCACCCTGGAAAAGATGGCTGGTACATTCTTCAAGCCAAAGGGCATCACTGTGTACTGAAAAGATCCCCATTCTGTTGCAAATGTTGTCTTATGTCGATCTTCCTTAGCAATTCTAATATGATGATAACCTGAAAATCCATATGTGAATGAGTATACCTCTTGTCCTCCTACATTATCTAAAACTTCATCAGTAAAGGGTGTAGGGAAAGGGTCATGTAGGTATGCATCATTCAGTTTCCACAAATCTACACAAATTCTGATTTCCCCTGTCTTCTTATCTTGGACCACCACAGGGCTAATCCATTCAGATTCTTCAATAGGATCTATGATTCCTGCTTCCAACATTCTGTCCAATTCAATCCTAACTTTCTGCTTATATTTGGGATTTAGTCTATAAGGTCTTTGATTAATAGGTCTTGCATCTGGTCTCAAAAGGATCTTCATTTCTCCCATGGGCCCTTTAATGCCCTTCGTATCAATGAACTTGGTTGAAACAAGTCCTGATATTCATGCAATAGTTCCGTGATCTTGCTGATAATAACATCATCCCAATAGTCTCCCACATTTGCTAGTTTAGGTGTTAGCTCTGTTCCACTATTAACTTTCTTAATTTTAATGGGTTGTCCAATAAAAGGTAGTTCAATACCTGGTCCTTCGATGTCTCTGTGACCTTCCGTTTATGCAATATTTACATCTCTAGGGTCATCATCCTCATCAACATTAATATTATAGCAATCTTGTAGCTGTTGAAGAGGCGCAATCCATTCATCTCCTTCTCGGGTAAAAGGGATGTTAGGTGCCTCCTGAAAGACCTTTTTTTTCATAGTTTGTAAATCCTGGTCTACTGTAGGGTACTGACTCTCAAATAAAAAGGTAGCTATAAAGTTCTGAGTCATTCCATATAAGTCTGTAGTGATGAGGCGTAGTTCTGGATGTAGATACCAGTTGATAGGCGTAATATCCAAAGTGTTAATGAACTTATGCACCCATTGTTCTTTAGGAATGTTTCCCCAGCCCTCCTCACAACTTTGCATGTGGTCCTTAGGACAACTCTGGCATGTGTAACAAACTTCGCATCCTTTAGCTTGGTCAGAAAAACGCACTGTCAATAAGGTGCGACACTGTGTCCACTCTACGATGTTCCCTTTATGTGATCCCCACCATCTAGCTAGTGTGGATTTCAAGGCTTCATCTAGTGCCAACATCCTTTGTTGTGCTGGTATAATTTTCTCAAATTCAGCTAGAAATGTCTCTAAGTTATTCAAACCATCAAACGTTGGAAGATTGCTTACATATGTGTCGATCCAACGAACTGCTTTGGTCAATCTGGCACATCATCGTGTGGAGACTTCATACATCCTATTCTGCCAATTTTCTAATGCCTCTTCTGAATCTGACGAACATGCACTTTCACTTCGCCAGCTGAGATTTCCATCTGCTGTAGGATTAATGTAATCCCGTTGTCTTGCTGTCACTTGTAAATGTTCTCTAGCTCATATGTGCGGTCTTCTTCCCTGATAGGTTCTGTGTATTTGCGACCTTCATCCAGGTCCATAGGTGCGATGAATTTAAGGCCATTACCCTCAAAGTTCATTCTTCTCTTCTTTAGGTGAACAACAATCAAATTTTTGAAATCCCAATCAATCCCTAACAACGCAGGATAAGGACAACTATCATCAACAATCTCAATTACCTTGAAGTCTGCAAATTTCCTTATCCCATCAATGTCTACATGAACATGCTCTAGTCTTCCAAAGGGGCTCACCGCCTGGTGATTGGCCATCCTGAGCCTGATAGGAGAGTAAATTAGTCTAGGTTTTCCCATTAGCACCCAAGTTTGCTTCATCATCACATTGACTTTTGATCCCAAGTCGAGGACCACATAGTCCACATCATAGTCTCCAATCTGAGCATTAAGGTGTAATTCCTTGTTTGTCCTTCTCTTTCTAGATACCCGATGTACTGATTTATTCAACAGAGGATCTACCCTTCCTATCTCATACTGTGTTATCAAGTATTGTAGCTCTTGTACATATCTTTCATCCTTATTCAAATTAATGCAAGTACATAAGAATTCCATAAGCTTTCTTACCTCTTTTCCTTACCAAGCAGACTGATCAAATGCCAGTGGCATTCCACATTCCCTTACTTCTGGTTGTGCCTTAGATGAAGAAGCTTGTCCTTCTACACATTCTTTCCTTGCTTCTTCAAAAGTGTGCCTCTCTCTCCTTGGGTCAAACAACTATGCCTTCTCTATAGCTTTTCTGATCCCTAATCCTTCTGCAGTCTTTCCTGGAGTCACTCTGTCTTATCCTATAGCAATGCCTCCTCTAGTAATAACAATGACTCTAGGGTTTTCATGGTGAGGTTCTGCTAATATTAATTGTACTTGTTGGTTTCCTCCTCAGCTCTCTTGGAGTTTGGCCAACAATACTGGACAATATTCGATGACATGATCAAACGAGTTACAATAGTTTCAAGTGGTACAAGGGTTTTGACCATCCCTTGCCAAGTGTCCTGGCTGTGCGCAGTTATAATAGATGATCTATCCTCTACCTCAACCCATACCTCCTCCTTGTCCTCTTCCTCTGAATCCACCATGAGGGTTGAAGTTTCCTCTTCCCGGGGAGTTGAACTGCACATTATTTCCTTCTTGTTGTGTTTCTCATTAAATTCTATATGTCTCCCTTGATCTTTCATGAATGAGATCATAAGCACTACAATCCTTCTCATCATGTCCAATAGAATTGTAGAATGTGCAATACATATTGGTAGGTGTCTGGACATACTTTTGCATATAATAGCATTCACCAGGGAAATTTCTCATTCTACATACTTTTCACCAGGGTACATGAGTCTGCTTCAAAGGACTAGGCACTCTAGAGGCCAAGTATTCATGAAATAGGGGATAGTGCTCCTTGTCATGACCATCTGATTTACATCTGATACACCATATATCTTCTCATTTCTCTTTTCCTTTGTCTTTCTTCATATCTTTGACCTGTAAAGATAAACTAGTTAACTGATTAAAGATTTGACTCATACCTGGGCTGGATTCTCCTATAGGGGATGCTTCTAGTTTCATAGTGATCTCCAATGCTTCAGCCTACAAAGTGACCTTATGTTGCATTAGAGGGACTTTGATATGTGGTAAGAGACCAAAAATGAACCATTCTTTATTCTGTTATGGAATCTAAAAGCTCAACCGACCTGTCAGGGTATTAAACCTCTGATCAAACTCCCAAATAGGTTTAGTTAACTTCTATTTGATTTCTTTCAGCTTTGTAATGCATTGTGACTCCGACTTAGGTTTCTTGAATTCTCAACTCAATGTAGTCTTGATAACATTCAACAGTTTAGGCTGTCCCAGTCCTGAAACAAACTTCATATACCGGTTTAGAGCGCGATTCCTCAAGGTAGTGTTGAACTAAGTTCTCTTAACAACTTTGTTAGTGACTTGCTTGATACTCCATACAACTTCACATAAGAACCAGTGATGATCAGGATCTTCAGATCCATCTCCTCTAAAGATAAGTAACCTCATTTCATCTTCCATATATCTTCCTTGGCTTCTCGACTGAGTATGTGTTAAGCTTCGTGTAAAAGTACTTTGATTGCTCTGACCACTTTGATTACTCTAGTTACTTACTGCTCCTAAAACAATAGGAGGAATAAAATTACTCACTTCGACAGTAGGCGTAGTGCCTAAAGTTTCTGGTTCTCCTCGGTGAAGTCCTTCGGTCTATACTTCCTCTGTTCTTGCGGATTCCGAATGCTCTTCGTCTGTTAGATCTTGTTCTTCTCCACTATAGAATCCTTTGTCTCCGTAGTTATGCTTAAATAGGTTCATAAGAGGAACCTCTCTGAACGGTCTCCCACTGCGCGTGTGTCCAGTCTCTGTGTCACTGTTGTTGTCTGAATTCTTGAACATTAGCTTCACTGTATCTTCAAGATATTCTTCTCATATAATATAATCTTAATCCTCAACTTTAAAAAGTGTAGGAACTTTCCTCTAGGTCCCTTAAATAAGTACCTCTCTGCTTGGCTATACGATTCAACTCTGTCAATGGAATACTCAATAATGTACCCTCCAATAGTGCTATCAAACTAGAGATCCACGACCCTAGACATAACGTTATCAACTCTCTTGACCTTCTTGATTAGCGCTGCTGTCCAAACCACAGGTGGTCTAGATCTGATCTCAAACTGGGTATCTTCTAATCTGGCTAACCACTCATATAACTCTTTATGAATTCCTCCAAAGAAAATCTCGTGTATGTCAATGAAGATATACCTTCCCAACCAGTCTTCTGTACTAATTCTAGGATTCTTACTCTGGGCGTCAACGAAGTCCTTCTCTTGTTCTTCTATCCACTTCTAAATTTTTGTCTTGGATGGGAACCACCTTCACATTCCCTCAAAGATATCATGGTCTCAACAACAAAACCATTTATTGGCACATGGGTAGACCCAAGGTTCAATGCTTACACTGCACCAACAAAACCTAACTACTGGCCCTTTCGGCAACACCTGCGAAGCATATGCATTCTCACCTGAAGTAGCAATAGGGGGTTGCAGGACACAGGTGTCTACAACCATAGGAAATGTAAAGTGGATCCAGGACAACAACGCACAAGAATTTAGTTATTATTTATCTCACTTAAGCCTACTTCACAAGTTATATCTCATATCTAACACAATAATGCAATAACAATATACCAGATGGAAAATAACACAACATCAATCACACATAACAAAAAAATATATGTGGTTCACCCTCTCCCTAGGGCTACGTCCACAGAACTGTGTTTCTTGATATATTATATGAAAACGTACAGTTATAACTGCGCACTTAGCTTACAAATCTCTCTCTTTCTCTCATCCCTTCTTGTGCACCCAGTTGCAGGGTTGATCTTCACACGCAGCTAAAGATCTTACAATACAGTCTCAACACTGTTCTCTACAACGATTCTCAACAATGAACAAAAACAACCATAGTATCAACGAAACAACCTAGAACTAACCCTCCATGGTCTTCTATACCTTTATTTATACATTACATGACAAAGTATAGGTGTCAAAACCCTAGATCCAAAACCCTAGGTCCAAAACCCTAGGTCAAATTGACCCGTGATTTAAGGGATTCACTAGCCTGTCTTTCCTTGTTTTTCGTGAGGTGATCCAAAGCACTCATTGATGTCTTCTTCCACTTGTTGAGTTGTCCTCGATCTATCTTCCTTACTGCTTTGTCTTCCTCAATATTCTCTTCCAACAACTAGATTTTCCTTATTTTTCTCCTTCTTTTATGTTTCTTTTCCCACTTCGACCCTTCCTCGATCTATGTATCTTCCATGCAATTTGTACTTCGCCTTTCTTCCATAATATTTGCTTCCTTTCATATCCAAGGGCCAACAATGACCATAACTTGATTGATCATAGGAATGCCCTCCTTAGGTTAGGAAGCCCCTTTCTTAGCCTTAATGTGAGAGGTAAGGACACTGAGGTGACAGTGGATAGATTTCCTAGTAATTTATTCTAAGCTCTCCTACAAAGGTTAGGACTTTTATTTTAGTGAGAATTTGAGTAGTAACAGGGTGATCAGATGGAAACCTCTTCAGATTTCATAGTATTATTGGGTGCAAAAAAGTCTCGATGGATGCAAGTTAAAGGGGAAGCATATAATCCATCTGATATCAAACAAAGACACAAAAGACTAATTATGTGAGTATGTTGAAGTCTTAGCAAAATGCACCATTGGAAGCTCAACCAAATTTTGACTCAAGTAAATCCTCAATTTCTCCTACAATTTTTGTGCATTGTCGAAATATCTTTTTGTTTAGATCAAAATATCTGACCAGATTTTGGGGTTAATAAAATAGCTTCCCTTATGGGAAAAATCAAAGGGAACCTGGAAAAATGGATTTCTATCCATCAAACCTCTAACCACAACCTTCCTCTGGAAAAATTTGGGAGGAAGTTTGAACCAAGAAATGAGGCTAAAAAAATGAGTTTAATAAGGAGAACAAGTGGGGGATTGAGATCCTGTCACCTACCTCATCTAGGGAGAACCCAAAAGCCCAAGATAAATCTATATATCCCTTAATATCGAGCAATTTTGGATTTTCCAAAGGGAGGGACAAAATGATCCAAAGCAGGGTTCCAAATCTAGGAGATTCATAAGCGAAAACAAAAGAATTCCATGGAGCCCTAATGGAGAGTCCCTTGTGATTTTTTATGAATTTTAATGCTAGGCGTTGGGGAAAACCCTAAAACAAAAAGCATTAATGATACTAGTGGAGATACACAAACCAAATGTAGTCATGACCCAAGACACAAAGGGTGATGAGATTAATATATCAACAAAGTTGTCAAAAAAATGGAAGGATTGGGATTTTTATCCGTAGATCCTATATGCAAGTAAAGGGGTTTAATTAATATATGGAAAAAAAGAACAATGAGGCTAACCAACTAAGTGATTCTAGATCTAGGTATTGGAGATGAGGAAAGTATTTAATGTTATCAATGTTTATGAGCCCTATGGTGATTAGGTGGTGATTTTAGGAATGCCTATTAGCTCAAGATTTCATGAGAAGAAGTAATGTAATTGTTGGAGGGGATTTTGAATTTTATAATAAGTAGAGGAGAGTATAGGGGAGATGCTACTAGGGAATACCATTTGGTTGAATTATTTATAAACAAATTGAAAGAGGCAAACTTCGTGGATGTAGAACCCATCAAACTAGTTCCTAGCTAGAGGAACATGAGGGTGTGTTATCGGACTAATCGGTAAGTGAGGACACAAACAAATCTCCCTAACTTCCACAGAAAACTAGAACAAAACAAGACAAAATACACACTTCACCTTAAATTTCATTGTCATAAAACCTAGTTTAGAGAGGTACAAGTGAAATACAATTTAAACGATGCTTGATCCTCACTAGCGTCGTCCTTGTAGCTCCTTCCTCAAGTTTGTGAGATGATGAACCTATTTTAAGAATAAAAAACCAACAAAGAAAGAGAGAGAAAAGATATATATATTCCAATGAATTCTATGTATAAGATCAAGGAGTTATACAATAAAAGTTAAAACACTTTTATAGGGAAGAAATGTATTGTTGCATTATATTAAATGGAAAGTGGAGAATACAACCCATGCCTTGATGTTGCAAGGTCCCCTTTCAATGGATCTTTGCTCCAACACACACACTTTTTCTCCAATGCCTTTGATGAAGAAGATCCACAATCTAACTTGGACAACTAAAGCAAAGCTCTCAAGCATAATCTGTAGTAGACATCCTCATGTAAACCTTAGCCTATTCAACCTTAGCCTTTTCCATAAGAGATCCCTTTTTATAAAATGTGAAAGAGAGATGGATGAGGAGATTAGGATGATCCCACTAAATCAGAGAAGCGAGTAAGATCCAAATAGATAAGAGGCCACCTCATCTTCTAGGAGATTCCCCTCTACAACATTCGTGAATTTTGACTTTTCCTTTGCTTAAACATCGTCACACCCTATGCACAGGCAACCTGTGACAATGTCACAGTCTAATTTTAGTATAGAGTGCGACGATCAGGCATCATCACACCCCATCCATACAGTAGGGTACAACGACCTTCCTTATTATAGTTTTTGAAAGAGGAAAAGCAAACCACTTTCCTCATGGAGAAAGTCTCTTTTGATATTTTCAGGGAACATAAGCACATGTTGTCAGTTGATCACTGAGGCGACCAAAATAATGTGTAACAAGGTGGGTTAAGAAAGCATGGCTAAGAGATTAGACCACGTTCTGATTTCTGCCTCCCTGATGAGTGATCACAATAGGATTGTTACACACTAGCTCGCTAGGTCTCACATGATGCGGGGAAACTAGCATCAATGCCAAATCCATGATGAAATGTGAAGGTGATATAATAGGAATGGAACCTTTCAGCTTAGTACAATTGTCTCAACTTTCTCGAGCTAATCTCCATTTTCTTTCTATCACATATGGTGTAGCTTTGAGGAAAATAGTTTTGTCCTATATGGCTGAAAAAATGGACATATTTTCTGATATGACCAGTTGGGATATTGTGTAATTGCTACATAGCAACTTGCATATTTGTGTTCATTGTTGGCTTCATATCACATGCATGAATGGGTTGTTTCTTTTTGGGGGAACTTTAATATATTACAAGGAATTTTTTTGATTTGTGTAACAGTAGTAGAGGAGGATGGGGTCTCTATAATTCAACCTCATCCTTTATATGATATCCATCTGTTGAATGAACTTATGGTGCAAAAGAGAGAAATTTATGAAGTTGGAAGTTGTGTTTTGAAGAGTTTGTGGGAATAATAATTGCAATTTACATTCCCGCATTTAACAAATTTTCAACAACCATCGACTTGGTATAGGGGCTGACCGTGATAAATGAGAAATGCAACTTTTTTGTCACAGAGAAAATTCACTAGTCATATGGCGTGCAGGAATATCTCTTGATACTACGAGACATTGAGCATCAGAAGGAGCATTTTCAAATTACATCGTTTTTTAAAAGTCTATCGGAAAAAAAACATGTATAATCATTCAATTTTCTTGAAAGGAACTATCATGTCCAGGAGTGACCAGGATGTGGCATATTTTGCAGCATGTGTTTCTCAGTAGATGGGTTGTCATCATAATAAGTATCAATTTTTTATTGCAAAGCAATTAAACCAAGAAGGATGGGAGACTATCATCTGTGAAGAGTTCTATTACTGTGGTCAATTCAATGTAGAACTATTCTAGACACTCCATCATTGATCTTATCCAGGTCACGGGTGAGGCTATTGTATTGGAAATACTGAAAGGATAACCAAGCATTCACACAATTTTGTGCAGTTCTTCATGCGGAGGAACCTTTGAATAAATTTCTAACATCTCTGTCACATTTGGTTCCCCTTTTATTTTGTATCTTTCAGTAACTGTAGCATAAATAATATTGATGTTTACCATCTAAGATTGGGAAGAATCAAGCTTAGAATTGGCGAGAAGAATATATTGCAAGGATTGAATATGAGTGATAAGTTTACATTGGCCGATATGGATGATGGATTCGAGCTAGGTATAAGTGGTTTAGTGAAGCAGTGGGATAGTACTTAAGGTAAAGGCGACATGAGTTATGATATTATTTATACTATGAAGTACACCTACGAGGAAACAATATGGACCAATCCATTGAGCGATGGTTACTACTACCCTAATAAACCATGAGTAATTACTAATAGGGATAGAGAGTTACATGGAGGATTAATGCAATGTTTGAAAAATCTATCAAGGTCCAAGCTTGGTGATTTGCCTATCACACTGCTCACTAAAAAATATTGTGTATGAACAAATATATGAATGGTTATGAAGAAGGGGTACTGAATGTTAAAAATCTACAACCTTGTTGTCAGTTCTAAGAAAGAAGAATGCTTGGATGAAATTTTCACCAAGCATAATCTGTCTGAGTCACAGATTTAGAGCATAGGGCTTCTAACTCATCTCCAAAAGTTCATTGTATTCTCCAGCATAAAGAACCAGTAGATGAAGAAAACTTTTCTTCACGTGAAGATAAATCTATAGTTGAAGTTGCTTGTAAAGGAAAAGATAAAGATCACATAGAACATATTGACACGGGTTTGTAGAAAAGGGCTTCTCGCTCATCACCAGAAGTTGATTCTATTTCCAAGCATGGAGACTCATTCCATAAAGAAGATTTCTTTTCACAAGATAAACCCCTAGTTGAAGGAGTCTAGAAAACACCCCCACTTTCCCTTCATCTATGGTGATGGGTCATCCTAGAGGGATCATGCCCATTTAGAATTGTACACATGGATTGAAAAGCCAAAATTTTGTATTATTTAGACTATTAAATTGTTGAAGAGAGCCTTTTACCCCTACATTGGCTAGATTAGGGGATTTTAGCTTAGAAAATAAAATTTTAGTGGAAGAGTAAGTTGAGCCTTTCCCTCTATAAATAGAGAGGCACTTCCTCTCATTTGGACACAAAAACTCTAGGGAGAAATCCCTTAAGAGGTCTCAAATTTTCTGAAATTTTTTGGAGCATCTTTGCCTTGTACGTATGCACACTTTTCGAGGATTGATCTAGTGGATGATTTTCTTGTTTTGGTGAATCTTTTATGAAAAAAAGGGTTTCTTCATGCATATCGACTTGATTTAGCAAGTCTTCTTATTCAAGTTTAAGTGTTGGTTCTCAGATCTTCATGAATGCTCTATTAAAGGTGTAATAGTTGCATGTTATCTTTATCTCCTTGGATAAATTTTGAAAGAAACTCAAAGGAAATATTATAAGTGCATATACGCTTCCCTTTTTGGTCCATCTAAATTTGTTGAAGCATAAAGAGGTCGGGATAAGGATTATAAGTGCATATCCCCTTCAACTTTGATCTTGAGGTTTAAATATATGGTTTATAAGTCGATAAACTCTAGGATTTGGCGTCGTTCTATTGGATCTTGTTTCTAGGAACTAGAGAAGAATAAAATGACACCTAGGGTTTCTAAGTCGATAAAACTTAGGGTTTTTTTTCTGGAAGGTTTGGATTGGGTTTATAAGTCGATAACCCTAAGTTTGCATCTTCAATATTTTGTCATGCCTTTAGCAAGCTCCTATCTTCTCACTTTGAAGCCATATGACCAATAAAAAGACTTTGATCTCTAGGCCTCCAACTCCCTTTCTATTACACTAAAGCTTACCCAAATCATTTTGTGCTTAGAATCACTCTTCATAACACCTTCAACCATATAACAGTTGGCCCGAAGTGAAAGAGGGTTGGTGAGGTGACAGTGGACTCCCTCTTAGTTACACTGGATCACATTTGATCTTTCAGACTTTATATATGTAAGTGTGAGTTTGTGTGATAACATTTTGTCATTGTTGTTGAGGACAAAGTCCATTTCCTGGAAAACAACATTGGAGGAGATTTTCAACTTTGAAGATCTTCTCCCAATGACTCCATTTTAAGAGAGAATACCTTGTTTCTTTACAGATTTTGAAGACTATATGCTTGTGAGGTGAGAAAAGCATCATTGTCAAGGTATTTACAACTCACCTTGGTGACCCCACTGTGATAAGGTACAAAATTTTTGTTTATTGTTGAGCTCTCAAGTTGAAATTTGAACATGGTGAAGGATGGATTTGTGGGAATTTCATGGAAAATACAAGGCCTTGAATGTCAAGGATATCCATGGGTATCCTATTAGATGTCAAGAATTCTTGCAATCAAGACAGAAGAACTAGGTCAAACATTCTTGTAGTCCAAAGAGTATATAGTCTATGTCAGTTTTTCGTTCAAGAATTTCTCAAGCATTGGGGGCTGAGATTTCAAGGATTTGAAGACACTCTTCAGGATCTTGATGAATCCCTTTTAGAAGAGTGATTTTCCTTGAACCCTATTGAAAGTGATGAAGACATAATTAAGGAACAAGTAGTCGAGGATGATTTCCATGATGATCATGAGGTTATGAATGAAGAAATATGCCAAGCACTTAAGGAGAGCATTGGTGGAGATAAGATTTTTTGTGAAAACTAGTCGAGGATTGTTGTGATAAGAATTTCCTGATTGGATTCTGCATACAAAGAAGGAAGAAATTTGATGCCATTTTTTAGGACTATCATAATGATCCCACTAACTTGCTATCCCAAGAGCTTGCTAAAGCATATAATGGAGTAAATATGCTATGTGTTGTTGTAGCAAGGAAGTATTGCAGCAAGGAAGACTCTTTGAACATGGATCAACCTTTCACCTTGTAAAGGGAAGAACTGGAGGTTGACATAGCTAAAGAAGAATGGGGATATTATGAAGAGAAAACCCTAGAGAAGCCTTATGTTGTTGTTGAAGAAGTTGATCAAGACAACTTCAAAGATGATGATGTTGGTATCCTAGAAGACTCTAAGGATTTTTGTGTTGATTTTTTAGATGGTTATGATGTATCTGTTGTCTCAGAAGAAAAAAATTCCGAATTAGAAGAAAGGGGAATTGGTCCTCAACTAATTTTCGATGATGATGTTTGTATCCTAGAAGACTCCAAGGATTTGTGTGTTGATTTTTTAGATGCTGATGATGTATCTATTGTCTCAGAAGAAAAAAATTATGAATTAGAAGAAAGGGGAATTGTTCCTCAACTAATTGTCGACGCCCAAGGAAATTTTAATGACAATTCCACACAAAGTTCTTGTAATACTGGAGATATCATTGTTTCTGGTAAAGACGGGCATCATTCTGATGACTTTGTTGGCTACACCATTGGAGAATATATTGAGGAAACTGTTATAACCCTATATTTTATAGGATCACCTGGTGATTAGAATAGTCATATTGTGTTGTAAATAATATTTTATTCTGCAAATGATTTACAAAAAGAAAAAAGAAAAAAGAAAAAAAAAAGAATAAAGAAAAACAAAAACAAAAACAAAAAGAAAGAAAAAGGATAAAAATATAAAAAAATGAAAAGAGGGTATAAAAATAAAAAAAGAGAAAATACAAAACCCCATGAAATAAACTTGGTTTGACTCATACTATATAACCATGATCAAACCTTTTAAATTTATGTTGATAGGTTAGTGAATAAATTTGGTCAAACAGTCTAATCTTGGCCAGATTAGTTAGGTTAGAGTAATAATTAATGCAACAACCTAAGCTAGATTAATGTGTTAGTTAATTAGGCTAGGAGTTAGGTTTGTATTGTTCATTTCGATAAAAAATTGCAGAAGGATTGTTAAAATACCTTTTATTTTGAGTTAATTTGATGTTTTTTACCTTAGGATACCTTGGTGAAAAAATATGAACGGGTGAGCCTAGCGCTACCCACAACATGATTTTATCCTAAGTTCTAGCGTGGATATGACCTTTTGTCATTATGCGACTAAAGGGTGCACATCTTCTATCAACAGATCAAGCAATGCTCAGATCAACAACCGACAATGCTTTTTGGACCCCCCCGACCTTTCTACCGTTAATGGTGGGGGGGGGGTCCGAGAAAATGGTTTCCCCGACACGGGCCTCACATAATGTGTCAAAATCACATCATTTCAGACCCCCCCCCGACTCAATTCCAGTTACCACATAACACCCCCCTTCAAAATCCTGCCTAACCGCTTACCCAATACCGCCCACCTCACTCTGCCACCGTACCCCACTAAATCTTGTCACACGTCACACCCCTCATACCCGTTGGCCAATCAATTCCATCCCTCATGACCGTTATTCGTCCAGTCACCATCCCGCGCCATAACGAACACCTCCGTTCACCATTTAATCCCGTTTCTTTACCATTTCCATACTGTTTGCAGATCCGAACACAATAGACACCTCGCCAAATCCAGTTTTCAAGCTAACCGCCACCAAGATACACTATCGACACACACCATTAATTCGGGTAACTACAATCTTCCTTTTTTTTTGCCTCAAATATCTGTTAGCCATGGCTCCAAAGCTAAAACCACTGAAACTGCTGAAAATCCATTTCTTCCCCCTCCCGTCGACCTGGATCGTGTTCCCCTAGCAGAAAAAGACTAGAGAATTACAGAGCTAAAGTGTGAATTTAATTTTTTCGAATTACACTTTTGGCTAAAAGACATTTTTTTGGATCAAACTGATGAAATTGGACTCTGGGAGTTCAATTTTCCCTTATACATGTTTCCCTAGACCTTTCATTTCCTAGAATTTTCCCTTAAGTGTCAAGCTCATTATCTTCCTGACCAAAGGGCCATTGTATCTTCGTCTGGTGAAACCATGTTCACCATTACCCCTGAATCGATAAAACAGATGTTACAGATCCTCATAATTGACTCTACCAACCCGTTCTCCATCAGAATCCTAAATGATCTCTATTATAAACTCTCTTTCCCCCAAAGAGCCCAAATCTTCGAAATCTTTCTACCATAAGATGTTCATTTGCCTAAGGAAAACCTTCCCTATCCATCTTCCATTTTCTCTGTCAAGGCAAACCAAATTATTTCCACCCTCTGTTACCTGTTAGGATATTTTTCTGATGAATGGGTAGATGAACCTATCTTAGGTTTTCTGTCCATTTTCTCCACAAAAGAGAAAGCTACAATCTAGTTCGATCTTAGTTAGTTTTTAGCCGACAACATACATGAGCATTTTTTCAAATTATCAACAGATGGAATGTTCAAGTATTCCTCAGTGCTGGTGCACTTGTTCCTTTTCTTTCAGTGAGACAGTTTCTCATGTGGTCTCTAGAAATTGGATCAGGAAGGAAATCCTCAATCAATGACTTCATGGACCTCACTAGTGAGGAAAAATTCCACTAAGTTCAGCTTTAGAGGTTTCATTGATCAATTTTATCATCCAATGGTGTGCATGCTCATCAACAAAATGGAACCAAGAATTAATGAAGAAGTCCATAGAATTCTTCACCTCTCTGACTTGGCCAAAACATTGGATTGGTATTTTTACTGGAACCATACTGAGATCAGAGTATATGGATGTGAATTGCCACCATATAGACTGCCAAAATATCTCCCTGTCAGGATATTTGCATTGGAATATATCAGGTAGATGATAAACTCTGATGACATCCATTTTGTGTCAGTTAAGAAGAAACAACAACTCATAATCAAAAGCCAAATTGGTTCTTTCACATGCAACAACAGAGCTGCAGGAGAAGAGGATGACAAACTCTTGAAAGAGATGAACTTCAGTCTGAGCTTCACATGGAATTGTGACCCATTTGGTATCATATCAGGACTCAGGGTCAAATAGAAGAACACTCCTTATGCTCACGTACACAATCCTTAAGTAGAAAAGTATATGAATCAGATAGATTGGAAAGAAAATACAATGCTGGAAACAAAAGAACAACCTTCCCCTATCACTGCTTCACATACCAGTACTATGTTGAGTACTCAACAAACCCTAAAAAGTCTTTGTCCGTTTCTACTCTTTTGGGTACTACTTGATATTTTGCATTATCTGTCTCCACTTCAATATGGAATTGCTGCCCACGCTTATCTTTTATGTTTTCATGTTTGAATTGTTTAAATCCTGTTCAAACATATAGAGAATCACCTTAAGTTTAAAAAGGTACCAAATTAACAACTACTTAAGAAATTGACAGTCAAAGCGTCTCCGGACGCGCTTAAGGGATTCAACATCGGGAAGACTTGAGCTTGATAAGAACTATTCGTAAAAGAACAAAATAGTCGAGCGTCGTCCTTCATCGGCGTTGACAGACGAAGTTTCTCTTTTTGTGAATGAGCTTCTGCAAGAATATCGCCGAATACTGATCCATTCGGCTTCGCAGGAAAACGAAAAGAGTAAGCGTCGTGCAAGAAGAGAAGTGGCATTGTCGATCACCGACTCCCGAAACGATTTCGGCGTCAGATGTTTACAAAAATGATAATCCACGAAGGAAACTACGCATTAATTTTTCGTTTGAACATTGATCCCCAACGCCATCCTAACATCGACATTCATAGTATCTAGCCTTTTTTAGTGCGTTCAACGTAAACAAAGTCCCCAAGTGAAATCCTTACCCACCAGTTGAGTTCTAGATTTTATGTTTTAAATATTTTAATAACCCGAGTCAGTAATGCCAAGTCAGCATCAATCGACATCAGATCTTTTAAAAGGAACATATCAAAGAACTTACAAAGCAACTCAGAACAATGGTAGTTATAAAATCCCATAATTTGTGAGAAAATTAGAGAAAAGGAAAAAACATGGTAGATTTAAATATGAAAAAGAAACACGATACATTCAAAACGCTTTCGAATTTTCATATAATTAAATCTTCCGCCGAGCTTAAGTTACATACAAATAAACAACGTCGACGCCTTGACCAACTGGCCCGATTACAGTGAGAATATGAAAACCCTTACAACAAAAAGAAAAACTATCAAGTGTCACTTTAGAGAATGCAAAGAAAGATCCCGCCCATTATGTATCTCTTGCATACAGACCTTCTCCCGGACTACTCCTGGTGCCTTGCAGTATTTTATTTTTCTCCTCCCCCGTCATCCTCTCTGCCTCGCGCAACTACACAATTGTATCTTATGCTTCCTGAAGCCATCTCTGGAGCCAAACTGTGCTTCCTTCACGACCCTGCGACGCCGATACCTCTTTGTTCTTCACCGCCAACTAGCGCCACAACTCTCTATTTTCTTGGTAAAGTTTAGCTATGGCAAGTTGGGCCCGCTCTAGCTGCTGGATGGGATTCTTAACGAGAGAACCCAATGCATTTTACCTTCCCTTTCATCTCTCGCTTCCTCTACTGGTAGTCCCGACAGATTTCAACAAGTTAGTGTGCATCGTAAACCCCTCAGCGGTCGGGTGTACACTCAACTCAGCTGGGAGGCGGTCTCCTTCCTCTTTTCCCTTATCTTTCCTAGGCCTTCCCCTTGTCTGTGGTGTCTGCTCCTGAGAGGGCATGACCCCCATCATATGTTTTTCAGACGTACTTCTCTCCACCCCCACCTCCGCTTGAGACGCTGACACCATTTCTGAGCAAAGGCTGATACCTCCTGTTGAAGCTTCAGGGATACTTGAAACCAATAAGAAAGAGTCCCAGGCATGCTAGGGCTTGGGCTTGGCACTCCAGCTACCTCGCAAACCCCGTCCCTCTTTTAAAGGGGATCCCATAGTGCAACAACATAGTGGCTTAGACGTCTGTGGATGGGTAAAGGACTACTACATAGAGTTTCACCAGAATTAAACTCACAAGACCAACGTTACAGATGTATAAACTCGGCCGATGCGTAGAATTCCCCGCAGAGCCCCTATAATTTATAGTGGAACGAGAAAGAAAAACAGAACGTGCCAAAGAACACGCGGGCCTCACAACGAGATGTCTTGAAGATTTAACATGTCACAGTTGCTTGACGGATGCAATCTAGAACACATGAAACGCCGCCGATAGGAGTTGTAGGGAATATATGGTATGATCATTCCAATATCTTTAAACTACCCAACTTCCATTATTAACGAATGATAGTTGACACACTTGGTGATACAACTTCTAGAGGAATGACTCACCTCAACCCGAGGCATTTAACGACTTCCTTATTATGGTATTCGACCTTTTGGGAGCGTACGCACACACGTTCGACTCTAGCATCCTTTCCCAGCCCCAAAGGTCGAGTGGCTGCTGTGACGGTTCCGACGCTCATATTTGTCGTACTTGATTTTCCACGTTATGGCGTGCTGACGTAAATCATTTAAACTAAAGAGGAGCGGCGACGTGGACCAAGGACATCACAGGTCATTCAAAGAGGCGATTGGGATCACGTAAGTATTAAATGATAGAGACTAATGAGCTCCAAAGGTACGCATCGGTCTATTCAGTGTGTTCGTATCTTATCATATATTACTTGATCGCTAAACTGCCTCAACCCTAATTTGCAGGAAAGATCCATTCAACTATTGAATGGAGTTTGCTCCGAGAACTCACCGAAGAACTCAAATGAAACATCGAAGCTAAATCAATAGGGCAATAAAAGAGATCAGACTCTCCGAGTTTGGCACCCCTAGTAACTTTGTCGACCTGAGCGACGTAGTCAAGATGCATGCCAAACAAGATTCGCTATGGACTGAAGACCTCGCCAAAATGACCGATGCAAAGCTAGGGCAAGTGCAACGATTTGTAGAGCATACAATCAGGGCCTGAACCATGCTACAACTGTTTAAATACAGTCCGAAAAAGTACCAGGCGCATGCAGTGGACATCAGGGGAATATATGTGGCTCCGATGGAACAACACAAATTTCCATGGGCCCAAACTTATGAAGAACTATTTATCAACTGGTTTGAATACGAGAGAAGTCCCCCTTTTCAAGAAATATATTGGGTTGACTGTTAAATAAGGTGTTAGAAGATGATGCCACGTGCCGATTTTTGCTTTGCTTAAACTGCACTTAGCCTTTAATTTCAGTTAAACTTTATATTATAAATAAAGCCATCGACCAATTAGTTTGGGTCGATGGTTGTTGTAAGAACTCTTTCTTTTTGGCTGTTAAGAATTATTTTGAAGCTACTATGAATTAAGAAGTCCTTCTGGACCAAAGACAATCTATTTTCATCAAATGCATGTGATTGGACTTGGAGAAGAACTACTTCCTATCATGTTTCATGAATGATGCAGTAATGAGTAAGAGCAATTGATTCTATTGTCAAGTTATCTGGTGCAATGTTTTGATGTTCTTTGCTTTAATAATGAAGATAAATTGTTGTGTTGTTATGTGATGAAAGGTTATGGTATATGAATTATTTTGCTTGCCATTATCTTATTACATATGTGTTTTCTTTCTGATAATAAGTTTCTCAGACAGTAATTGGATGCTCACATGGTTAACGTATTAGTACTAGGCCTGTGGTATAGAATCATTGTCTGCATGTTTGAGCAGTGGGTTATCCCAAGCTTAGCCTCTTCCCCCAATAGTTAAAAATTAATCCTGTTTGTTGCCAAGTTGGTTTATACTGGTTTGCATCTCTCATACCAGTCCCACCGAAGATAAAATACAGAAGAGAATAGTCCTAACTGAAGGAATAGCCTTCAAAAGAAAACACAAAGCTCATCGATAATTCAGCCGGATCGCAAGATCTGGAGAACCATTCCATCTTTAAGTGCTGCAGATTCTAATTGGGTCTCAGTGGCGAGTTTGGTTCCTACTGTTGAATCAAGGGATTTAAGACCCATCAACAAAATTGGCACTAGAAAGAGTGCCTGAGAATGAATGGATGAATATATATTTTATATAGCATTTTAAACAGCCTACAGATTTGTAACAACCCACATGCATGGCTAGTCCTTCACAAGACAACCCACACATGCTGAGTACTCCCGAAATGGGTAACTCACCCCAGCCTGAGGAAGAACAATTATTCCCCGAATTACCTTACGCTCTTCCTCAAGAGAAATTAAATCAGTTTAAAAGACTTACAAGAGCCTACACCCGACAGATCAGTGCATTGCCTTTAGCTACAATACTTCCTCAAAGAAAACAAATAAGCGGATCGATGGTCAATACTCCCGATGAAGTTTTCGTACATAGGGTATAAGACTTGATAGACTTCACGATCACCAAAATCTAACACCCTCTGAATCTTATCCCGAGACATTAGCCGTCGACGTCTCTTAGCTAGACGAATTTTCAGAAGAAGAAGAGTTCAACTCGGATTCTAAAGATATGGAAGGTAATAACGACCATGAGGAGGAAAGGGAAATCCTACCCCAGAACAACCAACCTTGGTTGGCCGGAGACGCCGTGGCCATCCCTGGACGAGTACATAATCTTCCTTGGCACCCGGAGAAGCAACTTCCCAAGTACGACCCTAAGACTTCAGGTTTACCCGAGGATCATATCAAGAAGTTGATACTCGCGATTAGACTTATGAACGTTCAACATGAAGACATAGTCTGCAGATTTTTCCCTTATACATTTGAAAATTCAGCCTCCACATGGTATTTTAATCTACCAGTTGGATCTATAACCAGCTGGACCAAGTTCCATAAATATTTTCTAGATAAGTTTGCAGAGGAGACTATTACAGGAGCTTTGATGGCTGATTTGTTTGCAACCACCATGAGTCTGAAATAAAGGGTCAAAGATTTCAATCAAATATTCATGACCATCTTAAATAAATTCCATCCTGCAACAAAACCAACTCAAGAGTTGCAAATCGAGGTTTCTGCTAATGCACTCTCGGCTTCTATTTCTATGTTTGTAAAATGGGTCGCCAAGCAAACCCTGGCTGGAAATTTTGAAGATTCCAAGACAATAGAATTCAAGATGAAAGGATGTAAAGAAGGTCAGGCCTCTCTAGTAAAAAAAGAAGCCCAACCCCCTCCCAGGAGAGGACTCCTTTTGACTAGATCGTCGGGGAAACCAACTGAGCCGATTTTCGACAAGGGTAATGGAGATATAGAATATATACAACGCATGGTTAAGAAATAATCAAATGAGATCATAGACATGAAGAAAAATTCAGGAGAGGGAAACCAAGGCCAAAGGCCCTATAAGCCTTTCTTCAAAAGAAACCCGCCTTTCAAAGCAATTGAACCTCCCCCAACTAACTTAAATATTGATCTAGGGAATGTTGCGTCAGATTCTTTCTGTACTTATCATCAGGAAAACCACTCCGAAAGAGACTGCCCTCAATGGGTGCATGCCATGAATTTGATGGCCAATCGGTTTCTAGACGAAGTCTCCTTGACCGAACAACCAAGCAATTTCTTTATGAATATTACTGACTAGGAAGAGATTGACCCACCACGAGATACAACCATGCTGATATGGGATCCCGACCTGATCATGCCTTTTGACGATTTGTTTGAGTCTCAGAAACAACTCGCGGAAGTTTTGGTGATACAGACACGCAGTAAGGGTTCACCTAGCTCGAAAGATACCGACGCCACCCAGTCCTTGAAAGGTAAGTTAACTCCCGATCGCCTGAAAACACCTTTCGCCCTCGGTAAAAACCCTATAAATATCCATACCCGGGAATTGCCCAAACTAGATTACAACATGGTTGAAGATTTGAAGAAGCTAAAGGCTAATATAACCGTTATGGACATATGCAAGATTCCTTAGCAGAAAGAGTTTTTGTTACAGGATTTGAACTCAGTCAAAAAACCGATGGCAGGTAATGGTCCGAAAAGAAATTTTTCACCCACCGATCTGGTGAGAAAACCAACTGTGAACACCTGTTCGGGAGATAGGAAATAAAAGCCTTTTGTCCCACTGTTCCTCTTGACGTTTGAAGTCTTCAATAGAAACCTTCACAATTGTTTGGTAGATTCTGGAGCATCTTCCAACGTTATTCCCTTGTCTGTTTGCAAAAATTTAAATGTCATTCCTCTCAAGAGTGATAAACATGTCATTAAACTAGACATAACCCAGGTCAAGGTCATAAGAGAACTCAAAGATGTGATGATTAGGATATCGACACACCCCACATTTGTGCAAGTGATTGACATCATTGTAGTATATATACCGAAAGCATATGGGCTATTACTGAGTCGAGATTTGTCTAAAAAGATAAACAGATACTTCAGTACAGACTGGGAACACCTTTGGCTACCGCTGAAGGGATACAAGAACATGATCAGAATCGATAGGGAGAGATATCTGAAGCATACGATCACTGATCTAGAAACCCTGAACGAACCCTTATCCACAAATTTCCCCATATTGGGAAATTATTCCTACGATTCCTACTTCAGAAACTTTTCTCCTCTCTTGTCCTACATTCCTCTCACCCAAAAATTTGAAATGGTTTTTCAAGAGACGTCGTCAATACCGACATGAGACACCCTCTTTTGTCAAAACCCTGCACTAGAGCTTACATAACAAAATATGGGAGATAAAGAAATTAATAAGGAAAAGGAAAGGAGCGATTATCGTTCGCAAACCCTATATTTTGATGGATCTAAATCGCAAGAAGGGTCAGGAGTAGGGTGCATCCTCATCGATCCTAAAGGTAAATGTCATTTCTTGTACTATAGGCTAGAGTTCGAATGTACTGAAAACACTGCTGAATATGAATCTCTAGTACAAGGATTAAAGAAATCCATAGATTTGAATGTCAAAGAATTGAAAGTTTTTGGAGATTATGAAATTATTGTTAGGAAAGTAAGAAATACTATACATTACAATTCTCTGCACCTAAAGAACTATCAACAGGAAGTGCATAGGTTGATAGAGCACTTTGAAGCCTTCAATATTATAGCGATCCCCAGAGCAAAGAATATTCTTGCTGATTCCTTGGCCACAATTGCTTCTAGGTTGTCACCTCTAGAGGATTATGAAGCCTCCTAATTCACTGTGGAGATGCTCTACAAACCATCGGTACCTAATAACATTTTCAATTGGAAAGTCTTTGAAGGAGATGAATAGATCATAAACTTCTTGACTAACCATGACAATTTCAAAGATCTAGCTATTCACGATGAAGAGTTCCAAGAGAAATCAACAAAAAGCGATCCTCGGACAGGACAACCTATGGATAAATGAAAGGCTCACACAATCCCGAAAGGGATAGCTAATCTAGAAATTTTTTTTGATCTGAAAGAGCGATTTAAGGGACCTAAAAACGCAAAGACTGGTAGCTCTTGTCCCCTGTATGAAACTATAAATCTTAGGGCCCCATAAAACCCAAAGAATGCGAATCTCGACAAGACTATATCTAAGGAAGAAAGGAAATCCTATCTCAAATTATTCAGACAATACCAGGATGTCTTCGCATGGTCCTATAGGGACTTGAAAACGTATGATACCTGCATCATTCAACACATCATCCTGTTAAAACCTAAAGTGAAACCTTTCCAACAAAATCTACGGAAGTATCAACCATCCTTGAAACCTCTCATGTATCAGTAATTAAAGAAACTTTTAGATGCCAAGATCATTTTCCAGGTTAGGCATTCTGCCTGGGTAGAAAATCTTGTTCCGGTGAGGAAAAAGTCAGGAGAAATCTACCTATGCTTATGTTTTAGGAACCTCAACAGAGCTTCAGAAAAAGATAATTACCCAGTCCTGTCGATGGAACAACTCCTGTAGATTGTGTCTAGCTCAGAGGTTTTCTCTCTACTAGACGGTTTCTCAGGTTACAACCAAGTCCTGGTTTTAGAGGAAGATCATTTAAAAACCACCTTCGGAACCAAATGGGGAACCTTTGCTTATAAATGCATGCCTTTCAGGATAATTAATGCATGAGAAACCTTCCAAAGAGCCATGGACATAGATTTTCGAGGACTAATCATTAAATGCGTGGTAGTATATCTAGATGACGTAACAATGTATTCGATGAATAGAGAAGAGCACATCCAACACATGACTCAGATTTTTGAAAGGTGTAGGAAATACGATATATCCTTAAACCCTAAGAAAACTATCTTTGGTGTCGAGGAATGTAAGTTGTTAGGTCACATTATATCTCAATCAGGCATTTTCATAGACCCGAAAAGGATTAAGGCCACATCTCAACTTCCCTTGCCCCATAACAAGAAATCTATGCAATCCTTTTTCGGGCAAATCAATTTTGTGAGGAAGTTCACTCCCAACTTCGCAGAGATCATCAAACCCTTACAAAATATGATCTGCAAGGATGCCAAATTTAACTGGGATGATGAGCGAAAATATGCCTTCAACAATATCAAATCTGCTAGATCCCGGGCCCCGGTGTTGCGAAGTCTTGATTTCAATAGGGACTTTTCCCTTTATACTTTCACCTCCGACCAATCGTTAGTTGCAGTTTTGACTCAAAAGGATGATGACAACAATGAAGCCCCAATGTCATTCATGAACACTAATGTTCAAGGAGCTGAGCTCAACTATCCTGCTATAGATAAACATGCCTATGCGATATACAAGGCAGCAAAATATTTCAGGTCTTACATCCTCAAGAATCATACTAAAGTGATCGTGCCACACCCTGCAGTCCAATCCTTGTTTACCCAACAAGAAATGGGGGAAAGAAGAGGGAACTGGATGGCAGTAGTCCAGGAATTTGATCTTGATATAAAACCTGCCAAACTAGTAAAAGGACAATTGTTATGCAAGCTTATAGCGAAAGTGCAGGACCAAGCAAATGAAGATTCCATATGGGAGAACGAAATGGCACTATGGTGTGGTGAAGCATCATACATATCCCCGGGACTAGAGTCCTGGTATAAGGATTTAACTTATCTTATACATCACTAAACTTGTCCCGAAAACCTGAACCCTAGGGAAAGGAGAGCCCTCATGGTAAAATCTGCCCAATATCGCCTTATAAATTCGGTACTCTTCCAGATCAATTATGATGGGGTACTATTAAGATGTCTCAAACATGAGGATGCAGACAAAGTGCCAAAGGAACTCCATGATGGCCCCGCTGGGGGACATTTCGCAGGAAATACCACCACTCACAAGATTCTGAGAGCCGACTACTATTGGCCCACCTTGTTCAAAGATGCTCATACTTACGTTAGGAACTATAAGACTTGTCAAATAAGCATTGGGAAGGAGAAGAGAGCAGCAATCCCACTACAACTTGTGACTGTCTCTAGGCCTTTTGAGCAATGGGGGTTGGATAGCATAGGTGAAATTACACCTAGCTCTTCAAAACTACACAAGTACATTCTTATTGCCACCGACTATTTCACGAAATGGGAAGATGTCATTCCTCTAACTCATGTAAATGAGAAGGTAGTGATCCAATTCATAGAACAACAACTGATCACAAGGTTTGGTGTCCCTTCTGTTCTAGTGTTTGATAATGCAACTTACTTTTGTTCCACCCTATTGATGAAGTTCGCTTTGGACAAAGGAATCATCATTAAGTACTATGCAAATTATTATCCCCAGGGAAATGGTGTGGCAGAATCAACTAATAAGAACCTAATGAGAATATTAAAGAAGACGGTCGTAGATAGCCAAAGAAATTGGCATAATCTACTCCATAATGCTCTATGGGCCGATAGAGTCACACCCAAAGAAGCTATAGGGAATTCCCCATACTTTTTGGTCTACGAGCAAGAAGCCATCCTCCCAAATGGGCTCTATCTTCCATCTCTTCAACTAGGCCAAGATTCCAATGAGGAACCTTCACCTGCCATACAAAAAATAATCAACACTCTGCTCATGATGGAAGAAGAGAGAGAAAAGGATAAGTCAAAGTTCCTATCTCACCAACAGATAGTGAAAAGATGGTTCGACAAGCATAAGGCTAAAGAAAAGAACTTTGAAGTAGGAGACTTGGTCCTGAAGTGGGACAGGGCAAATGAACCAAAAGGGAAGCATTCTAAGTTTCATAATCTATGACTTGGACCTTTTCAGGTGGCTGAGAAGATTGGGGCATGAACTTATCAGTTGCAGAATGTGAGGGGGGAACCTGATGCCCTCCCAATAAATGGCCAAGCCCTAAAACAATACTTCCAATAAAAAAAAAAAAAAATGAATAAAATATAAATCTGTGTGTTTTATGTCCTTTGTTGAATATCTTCACGATTGTGAAATACTTCTTTTGTTGTTTCTTTTCTTTCTGGTTTTCTATGCTTTTGAAGGTGTGTCCGACAAAACAATGGTTGGCCTTAAAATCATGCAACATAGGGAACCCTATTTCCAACTCATTGCTCACTTACAAACACCAGAATCACTGGAGAACTTGTGGTTACTTTGAGGAATCCTCTATTCAACCTGAGCAAATGAACAACTTCAGAGAAATTCCAGAAGTGTCTACTTTGTGGTTTGGTAAGACCTCATGGGAAAGAAGGAAAGCTGGAAATGACTACATGAACCTAGAAGACAGAGCTAGTGAAGGATCTACCTTAACCATCTCACTTTGCAAATAAACAGACATCCTCCTCTCCCACTCACTCGGTGCATTATGCTGAGGTAAAATTAATGTTATCAAAAGTGTGAATAGTAGGAGAGGGTATGCATATATTTCCGCTGGGCCTATGGATGCTCGCTGGCAGCAGAGCAACACCGAGGTAGGTGATTAGAGGTAATTAAAGGCTTCATGCTAGTGAATACTTGGCTAAAATTTTGTAAAAAGGGGGCATGAGTCAGGGTCAAAGGAAATGAAGGAGGAAAGGGGTTAAAACCCCACAGGCAGACCCAGAAGCATCAACAGGAGAACTTAAAATGCAAAGGTTAAGAGGTTTCGATTTGAGACCAGTTAAGATTCTCCATCAGCTTCTGTATCAGACGAGCCTTGGAGTAACAAATATTCTGCTTTCACCCAGTGAATCACCATTTGTTGAGTACTCAACACACCCTAAAAAGTCTTTGTCTGTTTCTACTTTTTTGGGTACCACTTGATCTTTTGCATTATATATTTCCACTTCAGTATGAAATTGTTGCCCGCGCTTATCTTTTATGTTTTCATGTTTGAATTGTTTAAATCATGTTTGAACATATAGAGAATCACCTTAAGTTTAAAAAGGTACCAACTTAACAACTACTTAAGAAATCGACAGTCAAAGTGTCTCTGGATGCGTTTAAGGGATTAGACATCGGGAAGATTTAAGTGCGATAAGAACTATTCGTAAAAGAACAAAATAACTGAGCGTCATCCTTCATTGGCATCAGTAGATGAAAGTTTCTCATTTTGCGAATGAGATTTTGCAAGAATATCACCGAAGACCGATTCGTTCGGCTTTGCAGGAAAATGAAAAGAGTAAGCGTCGCACAAGAAGAGAAGTGGTATTGTTGATCGCCGACTCCCAAAACGATTTCGGCGTCAGATGTTTACAAAAATGATAATCCACGAAGGAAACTACGCATTAATTTTTCGTTTGAACGCTGATCCTCGACGCCATCCCGGCATTGACATTCACAATATCTAGCCTTTTTTAGTGCGTTCAACGTAAACGAAGTCCCCAAGTGCAATCCTTTCCCACCAACCGAGTTCTAGATTTTACGTTTTAAATATTTTAATAACCCGAGTCAGTAACACCACGTCAGCATCAATCAACATCATAGGTTTTAAAAGGAACATATCAAACAACTTACAAAGCAACTCAGAACAATGGTAGTTATAAAATCCCATAATTTGCGAGAAACTTAGATAAATGGAAAAAACACGGTAGATTTACATATGAAAAAGGAACATGATACATTCAAAACACTTTCAAATTTTCATATAATTAAAGCTCCTGCCGAGCTCAGGTTACATACAAGTAAACAATGCTGACGCCTTGACCAACCAGCCTGGTTACAGTGAGAATATGAAAACCCTTACAACAAAAAGATGTTGATACTGAGAGGGGGGTGAATCAGTATTAAGTACAATTTAAAACCTTTTTCAACTTATACTTAAACCATTCAATTATATCCAATGAGAAATGAACAATAGTATAAGAGTTACACCAATACACCACAATACACCATGCACAATATATGAGAGATAATCAATAGTTATTGTTCAAGGAAAGTAATGACTTCCAAAGGTAGCTACAGCTTCCAAATGTAAAGGGAGGGATAAACCTGCAAGAGGAAGGTACAATCCTCCAATATCAAGAGAGAGTTGAACTCTCCATCCTTGCCCCTTGCTTCCACCCAAGAATATACGAGAGATAATAAAACTTTACATTAAATCATCACCATCAACCAATCATCACATAGAACCTGATAATGCTTCCTGAGACTTCTTCAATTTCTGTAATTCTTCAATTCTTGGAGTACTTTGATCCTGTAGATAATATTACTCAATGTATTCTTTGAAACTCCTCCAAGTTTCACTCCTTGAATCCTCCCCAAAAACAAGTTATAGAGAGAATGGTAGACCTTGTTCAATTCTGGTTTATTTAGGAGATCGGACTTGTACATAATGCCCCATGCTCAATATTTAACATCATATTCTGAAACTCACACACAAGAAACTATATTCCGTACTCTTTCCAATGAAAATTTTCCCATGTCATTTGGATTCTCGATGAAGAAGTTATGACTATTTTACTCGGAACATCTGTTTGTTGACTAGCTTCAGAACTGGTCAGAAACCCTATCTTCCACAGAGTGTATCTCCATAATTATAGCGAATAAAGAGTTTAACTTCTTAAATTGTTATCATAGGTACCTTGATATGTCTTCTCAATACCATAACAATTTCACCATCTGAATCGTTCTAGAAAAAAAGTTATAGCAAAAATGGTAAGATGACCTGAAAATAACATACCTTAGAACACATCACCAAAAGACTTCATCCTCCCTTGAAATCTAGCCTTCTTTACTTCTGATTTCCTCTGAAATTCGACTTGTATATCAAATGAATGTATAATGATATTTATTTATACCATTTATGTCACTTCCTTTTAACATTAGGGCCGACCTGGCAATTTCTTATTTTGTAATTCTTTTCTTTAATTATCTTTAGGGCCTACATGTACTTCCTTCTTCAATTCACTTTGTCATATTCAAAAATTCATTTCTCCTCAACCATGAGGATCCAAGTGACGTGCCACATACCACCGGAAACAACATGATGTATACTATACATCCATGGGTCTTGTATCTACATGTGTATTTTCCTTCATGTCCAAATACCTTCATCAATATTGCGGTCCAAAACCCATGACTAGGGTTGACATCAATGACAACAACCAATCTTCCAACAAAAGAAAAACTATCAAGCGTAAATTTGGAGAATGCAAAGCAAGAACCTGCCCATTATGTATCTTCTGCACACAGACCTTCTCTCGGACTACTCCTCGTGCCTTTCACTGTTTTCTTTTTCTCCTCCCCCGTCATCCTTTGTGCCTCGTGCAACTGCACAATTGTATCTTGTGCTTCCTGAAGCCGTCTCTGGATCCAAACTCTGCTTCCTTCGTGACCCTGCAACGTCTATAGCTCTTGGTTCTTCGCTGCCAACTAGTGCCGCAACTCTCTATTTTCTTGGTAAAGTTCGAGTATGGAAAGTTGGGCCCGCTCTATCTGTTGGATGGGACTCTTAACGAGAGAACCTAATGCCTTTTCCCTTCCCTTTAGTCTCCTGCTTCCTCTACTGGTAGTCCCGATAGGTTCTGGCCAGTTAGTGTGCATCGTAAACCCCTCAGTGGCCAGGTGTACACTCAGCTCAGCTAGGAGGCAATCTCCTTCTGCTTTTCACTTATCTTTCCTAGGCCGTCCCTTTCTCTGTGGTGTCTGATCCTAAGAGGGGACAACCCCCAACATATGTTTTTCAAATGTACTTCTATCCACCCACACCTCCACTTGAGACGCTGACACCGTTTCCTAGCAAAGGCCAGTACCTCCTGTTGAAGCTTCAGGGATACTTGAAGCCCATAAGAAAGAGTCCCAGGCACGCTGGGGCTCGGGCCTGGCACTCCAACTACCTAGAAAACCCCGTCCCTTATTTAAAGGGGATCCCATAGTGCAATAGCATAGAAACTTAGACGTCTACGAATGGGTAAAGGAATACTACAAAGAGTTTCGCCAGAATTAAACTTGCAAGACCAACGTTACAGATGTATAAACTCGGTCGATGCGTAGAATTCCCTGCAGAGCGCCTAGAATTTATAGCGGAACGAGGAAGCAAAATAGAACATGCCAAAGAACACTCATGCCTCACGACAGGATGTCTTGAATATTTAACGTGTCACAACTGCTTGATGGATGCAATTTAGAACACATGAAACGCCGTTGATCGGAGTTGCAGGGAATATATGGTACGATGATTCCAATCTCTTTAAAATTCCCAGCTTCCATTATTAACGAATGATAGTTGACACACTTGGTGATACGGATTTTGGAGGAACAACTTGCCTCAATCCGAGGCATTTAATGACTTCCTTATTATGGTATCTGACCTTTTGGGAGCATACGCACACATGTTCGACTCTGGCATCCTTTCCTAGCACCAAAGGTGAAGCGACTACTGTGACGGTTCTGACGCTCATATCTACCATACTTGATTTGCCACGTTATGGCACACTGAAGTAACTCATTTAAACTAAAGAGGAGTGGTAACGCGGACCAAGGACATCATAGGTCATTCAAAGAGGTGATTGGGATCACGTAAGTATTAAACGATCGAGACTAATGAGCTCCACTGGTATGCATTGGTCTATTCGGTTTGTTTGTATCTTATCATATATTACCCAATTGCTAAACTACCTCAACCCTGATTTGCAAGAAATATCCTCTCGACTACCGAATGAAGTTTTCTCCGAGAACTCACTGAAGAACTTGAACAAAACATCGAAGCTAAATCAACAGGGAAATAAAAGAGATCGGACTCTCTGAGTTTGGCACCCCCGGTAACTTTGTCGACCTGAGCGACGTAGTCAAGATGCATGCCAAACAAGATCCTCTATGGACCGAAGAGCTCGCCAAAATGATCGATGCAAATCCAGGGCAAGTGAAACGATTCGTAGAGCATCCAATTAGGGCCCGAACTCCAATCTGGAAAAGTACCAGGTGCATGCAGTGGACATCAAGGGAATACATGTAGCTCCGATGGAAAAACACAAATTTCCATGGGCCCAAACTTGTGAAGAACTGTTTATCAATTGGTCTGAATATGAGAGAAGTCCCCCTTTTCAAGAAATATCTCGGGTTGACTGTTAAAGAAACTGTTAGAAGATGATGCCACGTGGCGATTTTTGCTTTGCTTAAACTGCACTTAGCCGTTAATTTTAGTTAAACTTTATATTATAAATAAAGACATCGACCAATTAGTTTGGGTCGATGGTTGTTGTAAGAACTCTTTCTTTTTTGTTGTTAAGAATTATTTTGAAGCTACTATGAATTGAGAAGTCCTTCTAGACCAAAGACAATCTATTTTCATCAAATGCATGTGATTGGACTTGGAGAAGAACTACTTCCTATGATGTTTCATGAATGATGCAGTAATGAGTAAGAGAAATTGATTATGCTGTCAAGTTATCTGGTGCAATGTTTTGATGTTCTTTGATTTAATGATGGAGATAAATTGTTGTGTTGTTATGTGATGAAAGGTTATGGTAGATGAATTATTTTGCTTTCCATTATCTTATTACATATATGATTTCTTTCTGATAATCAGCTTCTCAGACAGTAATTATATTCTCACATGGTTAACGTATTAGTACTAGGCCTGTGGTATAGAATCATTGTCTTCATGTTTGAGCAACGGGTTGTCCCAAGATCAACATCTTCCCCTAGTATTTAAAACTTAATCCTGTTTGTTTCCAAGTTGGTTTATACTGGCTTGGATCTCTCATACCAGTCCCACCCAAGAGAAAATACAGAAGATAATAGTCCTAACTGAAGGAAGAGCCTTCACAAGAAAACACAAAGCCCATCGATAATTCAGCCGGATCGCAAGATCTGGAGAACCATTCCATATTTAAACGCTGCAGAGTCTAATTGGGCCTCAGTGGCGGGTTTGGTTCCTACTGTTGAATCAAGGGATTTAAGGCCCATCAACATACTCCTCAAGTACAAACATAAAAGAGAGCTAGGAAAGAGGTTTCACCTTCAGTCACATAGGTGTCAGCTGAAGATTTTCAAGTTTACGGGAAGAGGGATAAAACTAGTCATACACCAGACATGCTTAAAGAAGGAGAAACACGGTCCACTATAGTCATGGAGGGACCACATTCCTCAACATTTCTAGGCAGCCAATATATAGTGTCCACATATTCATTTAAAAAAAAATAGACACTACTCTGTCAGCCGAGTCCTCTCATGAACCAACATGGTCAAATATCTTTGACAAATACAAACAAATCAAGTAGAGGAATGAACTCCTGAATAACAGTACATATGCTCATTTTTGGAAGTAGACCTCTACTTCCCAACATAGACTACTATCAACATTTGACACAGATAAGAGAAGAATGCGAATGGCATTCCTACAAGCACAAGTACCTCATCCCAAAACAACTGCTGACTACAAGAAAACTTCTTTTGACTTTGATGTGAAGGAGGTCCATCCAGTGGACCAAATGGACATGCATAGGAAAACATAGGAGATGATTTTCTCCACCTTGACAAACACATCATTGACTGCTTAAAAATTGCAGGCGTCTCTGAATAATATCCAATATCAATTGAAGTTGGAAAAGATATCCTCTTTGGCCAAAGACAATAAGATTAAATCTCTAGAAGAGTTAGTGCTAAAGATTGGATACGATCCATCGAATGTCAAGGCAACTGAAGAATTTATGAAGAAGAAAAATGTTGATATATCCTCCTTGAGGAAGGAACTGAAAATTCCAGCCACTGAGGATTCACAAGCAAAGGAGATGGCTGAAAGTGAAGGCCACACAGAGGAGATGTCGAAACTGATCATGGAGCAGAATGCAAAGATAAAAGAGATGGAGGCTGAGTTGGAAAAATTGATAAAAGAGAAAGAACAAAGTGTGCAGATGGCTAGTGTTCCATTGGATGCAGTTCCTCTCACAGGAGTTAGTAAAGAAACAACTACAACACCAAATATTTCATCAACCATTCCAATGAAAGCTCTAGATGCTTCTGAGAAGCTAGTAAGGTCTATGGAAGATATGTCCCTTCAAGGGGAGGAAATAAAAAAGTTGCAAGAAGAGGTAAAAATCCTCCAAGACATAAAGTCCATGTTCCAGTCTAGCTATCATGCATAAATGCATAAATCTCAGAGACTTAGTCAACAACTACAACAATTGCAGAAATAGACTGTCATGGCCAAGACACTATGTGAGGCCAAGGAAAACATATGGATGGATATCAACAAGTCTATGATAGAAATATGGCCATTCATACAAATTATTTTTGAAAAACATGAACTGCTACAGAAGGCAAGAGAATCCATTGAAGAAATCAAAGAAGAAATAGGGGAAAGACCTACAGAGGCCACCGATCTCATCAGGTTCCTAAAATCCAAGAACAAGCAGGAGTTGGAAGTATTGGAGATTGAAGATAAGACAAATACCATCCTTGAATTCAAGAAGGTCTTGACCAAGAAAGGTTTGATGTTGCAGTTAGAGGAGAAGACTCAAGTGATGGAAATTGGAGGTCAGAGATTTTTCAGCAAAATCAAAGTACTACACAAGAAGGGCCTCCCTGGACTGCTAGTAATAAATGACAAGCTCGTTACTCTATCAGATTACAAGCAGAAGATCAATACAGTGGTAAAGAATGGTTCCAAATTTATGGGTATACAAGGAAGTATTATTGGAAAGGCTTTCCTAGAAACATTACAGTTGGACTTGAGCATCCAGCATGAGATAAAACACATTTTCATCACAAAGCTCACTTTTGCCAAGTATACTGAGATGGACGAGATATACAGAAAGTTACTCAAGGTTGCCATCCCTAGTAAAAAGAGATGGGAATATTTGTGTTCTTTACTTGAGTAAAAGTGATGTTGAGTTTCGAGTCAACATGGAGTAGACAGTCAAGTCAAAGATTATGAGTCATCAACTACTTCCACAAAATCAACACCAAGGATCCAAATAGATTAGCATCATTCCTATATTTTGTAATTTCAGATCTAGTTAGTTTGCTTTTTTCTCCATAATATCCAGGTCATTTATGACATGATCAGATGTAAATTATTGTATAAATACTTCTTCCTTCGAAGTATTGAGGGTTGATTTTTGAACCTTGGAGCTATAGTGTAATCTTTTCAAAAGGATCAACCAATAATAAAACATGCCAATTTACAGGATTCTTGTGTCAAATTGTTGGTGATGTTTCTCTTTCTCTATTAAATGTTTTCTTATTCTTATTATTCATCTATGTGTTTCAGATTCTAATCATTAAAAGGAAGTAAATAGAACATAGTTTATCTTGCATACTCTGTTTGTGGTCTTTTAATGGTCTATATGTTTTTCATCTGATATTGAGTAAGGGAATTCTTAACTGCTCCCTTGCCTGGTAAAATTTCTCATCTTTTCTATCTTCTCCATCTCATTTAATCTCAAGAGATCCAACAATTTTACTACCTTTCCCTGTGAAGAAACCTCATAAAAAGATGAATCTGATTCTGATCTTTAACATAGAACCCATAGCCTAATGGAAGTTTAATGCATTTCTTCAACCGACTTTTACAAACAAACACACCAATTCGGACTATCACAACTAGCCTAATATCTAAAAACTTAAACAAATCTAAATCATATAGAGAGATCCCTCTCTTGAATTGGCAGGGATATATCCCAGTTTCAAAAGTGGTTTTGATAGTTACCTCTGTTAATTTCTTCTACCATTAACAACCTCTGGGAATTACAGAGTGCTTACAGAACCAAAGGAGGAGATGTTTGAAAGAGGAAGTTTGTTTGCTACCCAAAGGAAGTTGAAAGGACAATATAACACTACCCCCGATATGTACATGGATCTATATCTATACCCTGTACAAAGCAGTGGTAGATTGTATACAGTGAATTTTGAAGGTTTTCCTAAGTTTAATGATGAGGAAAAACAAGAAGATGTGCCAAGTATGGAAGAAAACCATCACAGTTTTTGAGTTGATCTTCCAAATCATGATGGTGACTTTGATCTTTAGGGAGTAGCAGATAATAATACTACAGATCTAAATATTTGTTAAGAATATGAGGGTATCCCTGCTGGTATCGATGGAGAAGATGTTTTCCACATAGAAGACTTGTTTCTTGTTCATGATTATGAAGAATTTGGCCATGAAATTCAGTCTCGAAAGCAAGAAAATGAAAAAAACACTAGAACATGGTACCTGAGCAAAAGACAAGGATAAGTATGATAGAACTGTTAATGTCCTATTAACCTATGATCTTTGTATTGGTATTTTTCATGGTCTTAAAGGTGGTAACATGAATGAAACACTGAGTTGTACAAAAAAATTAATATTTGTCTGAGGGTCAGAGGTAAATGATAACAACAATTTCAACATTGAATTTGAAGATAGTAGGGCTCTTTTTTTATAGAAGAGAAGAAAAAAATGATCACAGTCCTACAGGAGATGATAGATGTTTAAATGGACATGAATATATTTTTTCTGATGATGACAATTTTGGTATGAAACATAGTTTGTTGTACGAATATTAGGAGGGGTACTATCGTTTATCAAATAAATCCTTTGTGTCAAGTCTGTTTGCAAAAATATGGTTGCCTTGAGGATTTTTCAAGTACTCTTTTTTGATGTTTTTGTAGCATCGAGAGGTATTCCCACATTAGCCTAGGTGTTGGTCATGTGGGAGCCATTCTTGACACTTACATTGCTATTTTTCCTTGTAAAAATCCTTTGTGTGAGGTGTGGGGCCTTTTGGGTTTGTTGATGGGCTTTGTGGTTTTTTGATGGGATTTTGCACCCATTGAAAGATTAAACAATTCTAATTATTGTTGAGTTTGTGGAGAGGGTGCCTAAGTTTAATTAGGGGCTCCTAACTCAACCTTTAGAGTTGTATAGAAAGAGAACCTTCTGAGATAGCAACACACACAACAAGTGAAAGGGGCCTTTCACTCTGAAGTAGTGAGTGGTGTTGAGCTCGTATAGGGTTGAGGCATGGAGAAGGTATGATTAAGGCCCATGGTAAATAAGGAAGACGAGTTTCTTTGTGCAGATCAACATCAAGTGTTGCAGGGTATTCTTTGAGAGGTATCTTAGAGAGTAGGGTTGAGTAGGGCATAGACCTAGCCAACAAAAGGGAGCCTCATTCTGTGGAGTTTTGGAGGCTCGAGCTAAAAGAAAAGTGCAATCGCAGGAGTTTTGGAGGATCATTCTGCAAAGATAAGTGGAACCTAAGCCTGCAACTTTTTAGAGCTGATGCAACTGCAATTCTAGGATAGTTTTGAGGGTTGATATACTCACAGTTCTAGGACAGTCTTAGGGTTGTTACAGTCAGGTCTTAGGGTTGTTACAATTGGTTTATTGGGGTTGATACAGTCAACATAACAACATGTATCCAAGGGAGGGCTAGCCACATGTGAAAGAGGAGTAAAGGCCACTTGTGAAGAGGAGAAAAGGAGGGTCCTAACCTTGGAAACTCAGTCACAAGAACAGAGAAGGTTAGGGACAGTGTAGAGGCCAACACTAGTCCAGTCCTAGTTGAGCATGAAAATCGAGGAGCGTTTCAAGAATAATGTAATGATCATTTTAGTGTGTATTTTCCTTGTTTTATGCATTTTTCTATGTAAGGAAATTGGGCCATTTTACCTAGTACGAGAGCCCATTGTTTTGAGGTTGTATTGAATGAAGAACAAGTGATTTGGAAATTAAATTTCTGTGTATGATTCAATTGCTGGTTTTATTTTTCATTGTGCTAAGTTGTTAGACATCCTAGTGTGTTCATGTTTACAGTTCAGAATGTGTGATTTATGTGCATGTTATTGAGAACCTGGACCAAACAAGAGGTGTGAACAAAATCTAACATGTTATTAGAGTTGAGGCTTTGAAAAGAGCAGTTGGATATCAAATTTACACAGGTAACAACCTGGAAAAGGAGTTGTATCAGATTTGACAACAGAGTATCTTGGACTTCTGTGTAAAAGTCCAATAATAAAGATAGTTTTTGGATTGAGAATTGAAGATAAATTGGATAGGATATCCAAATACAAATCGTGGAAGGAAAGAATCAAGTTAGTGTTGTTGGTTAATGATTTGTGGGAATTTGCTGACACCCAGACCACTAAGCCAACTGATGCAGCAAAAATGGCCAAGTATAACAAGTCAGATGCAAAGGCTAGGCTGTTCATTCTTGATGGGGTGAAGGATGTTAAAAATAATTAAAAAGTACCTAGGAAAGTGTTTCTCATCACCTAGGCACCTAGGGGGTGGGAAAATGCCTAATGTGGACCCTAATCATATAATTCATGGGAGATGAATTAAGAGTGATTTTTTGGACTTAGGGAAAGTGGGTAAGTTAAGTGATTTAATCTACACTATTCATCTTGTCTAATGTCAACCCTTGGATCAGATGATCTTTCACCTTCCCTCAATGAGTTGATTAGGGTAAGGAGGCACATCACATTCTTTCATTCTTTTGATTGAGTTTTGAGAGAGGCAAAGGAGAAGTGAGTCGAGCAAGAGAAAGGAAGAGACTTGCATAGATTGGCATGATTCCCAAGAAAAGGAAGAAGCACAAATCTCTAGGAATAAATTATAGTCAGCTATCAAGGTTGTACAATATGGATTTGGAGGAGCTATACAACATTTGTGGGCACATAAATCAAGAAAGATAGTTGCTGATTTCTAACACTGTGTTGGACACGAATTCCTAGGAAAGCATACAATTGTATTTGGCACATAAATCGAGGATATGAACAACACAATTTTTAAAGTGGTTTTGGCACAAAAGTCGAGGTTTGTGGATGTTCTAAATTTTTGGAAAATCTCAACAGCATGCTGGCAAAAATTTCAAGGTATTCCAGACTGCAATAAATACTTTGCAGGCCGTGCACAATACAAATTTATGGGCATAGAAATCGTGGAGCATATTCTGGGCAATTTTGTGACAATTCTGGGTTGCACTGAAATTGAGATAAGTTAGTATTAATTGTTGATTTATGTGCTGATGTAAAAGATACACTTTTTTCTATGAATAATAAATTCTTCTCTCTCTCTCTCACTGGTTTCCCACATTGTGTTTTCCAGGGTCAGATGTTTGACTGAAAATTTCTGGGTTATCGTGATGTTGTTTGTGTCAATTATTTTTGCATTTATTGTTGTTCAGAATCCTCATGTTTCAGTTGTGAGATATGTTTATATGATGAGAATGTGGTTGTTGGCACATGGGCAGACCCAAGGTTCAACTCCAAGAGCGCACCAAGAAGCCCTAACTACTGGCCCTTTCGGCAACACCTGTGAGGCAGATGCAATCTCACCCGAAGTAGCTATGGGGGGGGTTGCAGGACAGAGATGCCTACAACCAAAAGGAATACTAAGTGGATCCAATACAAGAACAATACAACACCTATATATCAAGTCCCAACTTAGATCTACTCCACACAACTATCTATCATATCTAACACAATAATACAATAACAGTATATCAAATGACAAATAACTCAACATCAATCACACACACCACAAGATATACACGGTTCACCCTCTCTCTAGGGCTACATCCACATAACTGTGCTTTATAATATATTAAGATGAAATCATACAGTTTATATATGCGCTCTTAGCTAGCAGACCTTCTCTTCTTCTCTCTCTTTCTCTCCCCTCCCAGCGCACCCAACTGCAGGGCTAATCTTCACACCCAATTGTAGGGTTGATCTTCACACCCAACTGAAGATCTTACAATATAGACTGCTCTCACAATACAATAGTTCCCTCTCACTAGAAATCTCTCCTCATAACATAATCGAACAACCAAAACTCAGAACGAACCCTCTTCCCTCATCTAGGTTCTTATTTATACATTACAATCACTCACCGACAGTCTTAGGCCGAAACCTAAGTGTCAAAACCCTAGATACCAAAACCCTAGGTCAAATTGACCCTCATTTTCAGGGCTTCGCCAGGCTATCTTTCCTTCCTTCTCGTGCAGTGCTCCAAATCATCCAAATGTGGATTTTTCCACTTACTGAGTTGTCCACGATCCATCTTCCTTGCTGATCTGTCATCCTCGATCTCCTCATCCAATGACTTTATTTCTCTTACTTCGCTCCATCTTTTACGCTCTTCTGCTCACTTCGACCCAGTATCAGTCACTGTGCCTTCCGTGCAGTTCACGTTCCTTCTTTTTTGCCTTAATCTTCGCTTACTTCCATACCCATGGCCAACAATGGTTTTGTCATAAAAATTGGTTTTGGGCATTAAACTATGATTAGCCTCAGTGAGACTTGAAATTGGGTGGGGTTTGAAAATTGTACATGGTATCAGAGCTAAGTTGAAGAGGAGTGCAGATTTAAATCAGCCATACAGAGAGCATGGTAGAAGTACTTCATCGGACATAATTTTGGAGACTTGTTTTTCAGTTGAGAAGGGTCAATGGCTATAGGTTTAAGAGTTGAGGACAAAATTGATAGGGAAGTTAATTTTGGTGCTTGGAAGGAGAGAATTATTTTTCTTCTGCAGGAGAGTGAGTTCTGGGACATTGTTGAGAACTCTTCAACAAACCCAATAACAATGCCTACAAATGCTACACTTCTGGAAGCCTATACCAAGAAGAATATAAAGGCTAAATGAGTCATCCTTGATGCCATCAAGGACCATTTGATTCTGCATGTGACAGGGAAGACAAATGCATATGAGATATGGGATTCCTTGACGAAGTTGTATCAAAGTACACATGAGAATTGAAAGATGGCTCTGAGAGAGAAACTGAAGAGGATTAGAATGGCCAAGGCTGAAAATGTGGTCACATATATTACCAAGTTGACACAGGTGAGAGATGAAGTTGGTGTTGTAGGGGAGGCCATTTCCAATAGTAAACTTGTGAGGACTGCATTGAATAGGGTGACCAAACAATGGGTTGTCTTTTTTGATGGCATTGTGGCAAGGGGGAATCTTCCCAAGTGGGACCGTCTTTGGGACGACTTTGTTCAGGAGGAAACTCGAAGAGGGTATGTGCATGGAAGTTCATCCACTGGTAATGATGAGGAGAATGTGGCTCTTGCTGCTAACAACAAGAAGAAGTCCAAGAAGGGTTCCAAGTGAGGTGTTGAGGAAAATATATGGATTTATCTTACTCAAGCATTTTCGGATCTTGCTTGGCTAAGGCAAGATAGTTGGGAATGTTACCCTATGTTTACAGCATCAACAAGTGTTTCCTAATCCACAAGTATTAATTACAGGGGCTTAGGATGATTTTTTGAATAAAATATTGTTGCAAAAACATAACATTTTTATACAATTTTCTGAATATATCAGATTGCAAAAGGAAAAAGTGGAGATCAAAAGAAAAAATACCAAGTCACATATAAACATAGATGATACATAATAGCAATCTCTTTATTTCATTCCAAGAAATCAAAAGAATTGTTCTCTTTACAAAATCCCTGTGAGGGGCATGGACCAAGGTCAAACTTAGATATCCCCGATGAAAACCATACAAAAGGACTCCGACAAGAAGTAAAAACTAAACTTTAAAATATGGATAAGCTTGCCATAGACTATTGCCCACTTGACTCTACACAATATCCTTTTTCAATCATGAAATTGAATTCATAAATAGACAAGTCTACACAAACTATCAAAGATAGATCAACACCTCTGAAAACAAGCGTCTGAATGATATGATTCAACTTTGAGCCTATTGGACACAAGGACAGACCCAGGATTCAGTTCTAACAATGCACCAACAAGCCCTAACTACTGGCCCTTTCGACAACACCTACGAAGCAGATGCAGTCTCACCCGAAGTAGCTATAGGGGGTTGCAGGACACAGGTGTCTACAACTAGAGGAAATGCAAAGTGGATCCAATGCAACAACAACACAACACCTAGATATCATTTACCAGCTTAAACCTACTTCGCACAATATATCTCATATCTAGCACAATAATTCAATAACAGAATAGCAGAAGAAAAAGAATACAACATCAATCAAGCATAACACAAGATATACGTGGTTCACCCTCTCCCTAGGGATACGTCCACATAACTGTGCTTTATATTATATTGGATGAAAGCATACAATTCTACCTGCACACTTATCTTGCAGATCTCTTTTATTCTTCTCTTCTTCTCCCCTCCCTGCGCACCCAACTACAGGGTTGATCTTCGCACCTAGCTGAATATCTGACAATACAAACTTCCCTCTCCACGCAATACTCTTCTCTCAATAGTAACAACAATTGCTCATCATCACATCTAACCGACTAACTCATCCCAGGTCCTCTTGACCTTTATTTATACTTTACAGTAGCTCATCGAAAACCTTAGGCCAAAGCCTAGGTGTCAAAACCCTAGGTCAACTTGACCTGCGTTTTCCAGGCTTTGCCAGCTATCTTTCCATCTTTCCCGCGAGGTGCTCCAAAGCATCTACCAGTGGATTTTTCTACTTATTGAGTTGTCCCCAATCCATCTTCCTTGTTGATCTGTTCTCCTCGATCCTCTCATCCAAAAACTCACTCTCTCGTACTTCACTCCATCTTTTCTGCTTCTTTGGCCACTTCGACCCGATCTCAGTCAGTCTTCCTTCCGCGCAGTTTGCGTTTCATATTTTCTCCCTTAATCTTCGCTTCCTTCCATAACCAAGGGCCAATAGGCCCCCAACACTCACCTATGACTTTTCCCGAGGCACTTTTCTATGAGCCTTCTGTTTTACTTCGACTTCAGACTGCACAACGCAATCTGTGATTTTTGTTTTGTTCCTCCCCACTGTGTGCAGACTTTCTTTTCTGTGTCTGGTACCCAGTTTCAACTGCACCTGGTACCTGGACCCTTCTTCTTCTACTCTTACTGATTGTTGCGAGGCAACTAGTTGTTGTAGTATAATTTCAATCAGCTCCCGTTCACTGAACCTTCTCTCCACTCTCCATTCAAAGTCTTCAGCAGCGCAACTCCTCCTTCTATGACATAGACTACCTCATATGGCCCAAGCCAATGTGTTCTAAACTTTCTTGGGTGCTTCATGAACTTACTGTTATATACCAATACCAGATCTCCCTGTTGAAAGGCTTTCTTCCTGATGTGTCTGTCATGGTAGGCCTTTTCTCTTTCCTTCTGCACCTATTGTTGGAATCCTGCAATAAATATATCCTCCTCCAGTTCGACCAATTGCGTGAGCCTCTCTTGAACAACACCAATTCCATCCATATTTGTAAAAGCTGCAATTTTGAGGCTAGGAACCAGATATTCCATGGGTACTACTACTTCAAGACCATAAACCAGCTTAAATGGAGTCTGCATTGTCATCTTCTTACAAGTGGTTCTATAGGCCCATAACACCGCTGGTACTCTCAAATCCCAATAATCTCTATTCACACTGCAAATCTTCATCAGTGTTGTCTCCAAGATCTTTTTGAATGCTTCAACTGTCCCATTCGCTTGTGGATTGTAGGGCATGCTCTTCTGATGATGAACTACAAATTCCTCAGACAAGGCTTCAATAGTCTTATTAATAAAATGTGTGCCTTGGTTTCTCATAAGGATCTTCGTGCATCCAAACCTGGTTATGATATCATCAAATATGAAACGCGCAACTGTAGTTGCACTATAATCCTTTACTGTTCTTGCTTCATCCCATCTAGTCAAATACACTGTCGCAGTGATTATGTACCTTGCTCCTGTGCATTTCCCTGGTGGGTTTATAGGTCCCACGAAGTCAATGGCCCATTTCTCAAATGCCTGTAAGGTTAGCTGGGGTGCTAAAGGAATCTCATCTCTTCTGGAAGGTTTCCCAACTTGTTGGCATACATCACAGGCTTTGTAGTAATCCTTAGCATCCTTGTGTAAAGTGGGCCACCAGAGGCCAATTTTAAGAACTTTCTGCATTGTTGCTTTTCCTGCGTAGTGTCCTCCTGCGATGCCTTCATGTGCTTTTGCTAGAATTAGTGGTCTTTTTGCCTCCATAACACATCTTCTCAGGATCTCATTAGGTCCCATCTTGTATAGTTGTCCAACTATAAGTGAAAATTCTGCAGCTCGAACTACTAGCTGTTTCTTTTGAATGACTGTGTATTCAGAAGGTGCCATTCCCGTTGATAGGAACTGAACTATCTCGGCGAAGTGATCATCAATATTCTTGATGGTCAACAACTATGCATCTGGCAGTGTATCCTCCAAACTAGTAGGTTCCTCTCCATGTTCCAACCTGGACAAGTGGTTAGGTCCTTTGTTCCTTCTCCCTGGTTTTACCACAATTTCAAAATCATATTCCTGAAATAAGAGAAGCCATATGCATATCATTCCCCCCAACACTAGCTCGTTGAATAGGTATTTCAACACAAAGTGATCAGTGAACATCTTAAAGTGTCCTCCCAACAAGTAGTGGCAAAATTTATGTTGTAGTGTAATTTATCTCAGTTGTAGAGAGATTCCTGCTAGAAAAGGCTAATGGGTGGTCAATATCTCCTTCTCCTGGTTGTGCTAATATTGCTCCTAATGCAATAGAAGATGCATCGACATGCACATGAAATTCCTTACTCCAATCTAGAAAAACCATAATAGGCGCAATAACCATTTTTCGTTCCAGTGTGTTGAAGCTCTGCTGGCATTCTTCTATCCAGTGAAACTGTCAATATTTCTTTAAAAGCTTCTCCATGGGTGTTGTAATCTGTGCATAACCCTTAATGAACTTCCTGTAATATCCAATATGTCCCAGCGCAGTGCGCAACTATCTGAATGAAGTAGGGGGGGGGGATATCAACAATAATGAAAATCTTAGATGGATCTACCAGCAACCCCTGATTACACACAACGTGGCCTAGCAACACTCCAAAGGGTGAAAAGAAAATCCATTTCTTCAGATTCAGGGCAATCTAACATTGTCTGCATTTATCCAACATTAGTCTTAGGCATTCAATATGATTTTGCAACAAGCTAAAAATAGTCCAATTGTCAAAATAGGCTTCCAAAAATTTATGTAAAAACTCCTTGAATTCTTCGACCACCACCCTAGAAAAGATGGCTGGTGCATTCTTCAGTCCAAAAGGCATCACTGTGTATTGGTAAGATCCCCATTCTATTGAAAATGTGGTCTTATGGTGATCTTCCTTGGCAATCCTGATCTGGTGATAACCTGAAAATCCATTGGTGAAGGAGTAGACCTCCCGTCCTCCCACATTGTCTAACACTTTGTTAGTGAAAGCTGTAGGGAATGGGTCATGTAGACATGCATCATTCAGTTTCCTCAAGTCTACAAAGATTTTGATCTCTCATGCCTTCTTGTCTTGAACCACCATAAGGCTAATCCATTCTGACTCTTCAACAGGTTCTATGATTCCTTCTTCCAGCATTCTGTCGAGCTCGATATTGACTTTCTCCTTATACTTGGGGTTCAATCTGTAGGGTCTCTACTTGACTGGCCTTGCATCCGGTTTCAGGGGAATCTTCATTTCTCCCATAGGTCCTTTAATACCTTTCATATCAATGAACTTTCTTGGAAACAAGTCCTGATATTCATGCAGTAACTCTGTGATTTTATCATTAGTGGCATCATCCCAATAATCTCCAACATTGGCCAGTTTAGGTGCTTTCTCTGTCTCAATATTGACTTTCTTAATTTTAATTGGTTGTCCAATAAAAGGTAGTTCGACTCCTGGTCCTTCTATATCTCTTTGTTCTTCTGTTTCTATGATGTTCACATTCCTAGGATCATCGTCTTCATCGGCATTGATATTGTAACATCCTTGCAATTTCTGAAGTGGTTCAGTCCACTCCTCCTTATCTTGCTCCAAAGGGAGGGTAGATGCCTCAAATACTTTCTGTCTTACAACCTGTAAAGCTTGGTCTACCATAGGATATTGACTTTCAAATAAGAATGTAGTTATAAAATTCTGAGTCATACCTTGCCAATATGCAGTGATGAGGTGTAGTTATTCTTGAAGGTACCAATTGATAAGCGTTGTATCCAGTGTGTTAATGAATTTATGCACCCAATGCTCTTGAGGAATGTTGTTTTAGGCTTCCTCGCAACTCTGCACATGGTCTTTCGGACAACTTTGACCTATGTATCTAACTTCCCAGCCTTCCATTTTCTTTGAGAAGCGCATTGTTATCAAAGTGCGACATTGCACCCAGTTCACGATGTTCTGCTTATGCTCTCTCCACCATCTTGTTGGAGTTGCTTTCAGGGCCTCGTCTAGTGCCAACAGTCTCTATTGTACTGGTACAATTTCTTCAAATTCCACTAAGAAAGTTTCTAAATGATTCAACCCATCAAAGGTGGGAAAATTACTTACTGTTGTGTCGATCCAACGAACTTCTCTGGTCAATATAGCACATCGCCATGCATAAACTTCATACATTTTGTTCTACTAGTTTTCTAGTGCTTCTTCTGAATCTGATGAATAGGAGTTGTCACTTAGCTAGCTTAAATTCCAATCTACTGTAGGATTAATGTAATCCTACTGTCTTGCAATCAATTTGTATATATTATCTAGCTCATATGCACGGTCCTCTTCTCTTATGGGCTCTGTGTATATGCGACCTTCATCAGTATCCAAAGGTGCAATAACCCTGAGGCCATCACCTTCAAATGTCATTCTTCTTTTCTTTAAGTCAACAACAGTAGAATTATTGAAAGCCCAATCAATTCCTAACAACACAGGATAAGGACAACTATCATCAACTATCTCAATTACTTCAAAGTCTACAAATGTTTTGACCCCATCGATGTCCATAGGGAGATGTTCCAGTCTTCCAAAGGGGCTCACAGCTTGCTGATTGGCCATCCTGAGCCTGATAGGAGAATAGATCAACTTAGGTTTTCCCATCAGTGCCCAGGTCTGCTTCGTCATAACATTGACCTCCGACCCTAAGTCGAGGACCACATAATCTATATCATAATCTCCAATCTGAGCATTCAGATGCAACTCCTTATCTGTCCTTCTCTTTTTAGATACTTGATGTACTGCTCTACTCAGTAATGGATATACCTTTCCTAGCTCATGATGTCTGATTAATTTTTGTATCTCTTGTACAATGCTTTCATCCTTTATCAACTTAATGCAAGTGTGCAATAATTCCATAATCTTACCTCTTTTCCTTCTCTGGGCGAAGTAGACTGATCAAATTCTAGAGGCATTCCATATTCTCTTATTTTTGGTCAAACTTTAGATGATGAAGCCTGATCTTTTCCAAATTATTTTCTTGCTTCTTCAAAAGTTTGTTTCTCTTTCTTTGGATCAAACTCTTGTGTCTTCTCTGTAGCTTTTCTGACTCCTAATTTTCTATAATATTTCCTGGTGTTATTCTGTCTTCACCTATAACAACGCCTCCTCTCGTGATGACAATGACTCCGGGATCCACTCTGCGAGGTTCGACAGAGATCAGTTGTACTTTTTGGTTTCCTCCTCGTCTCTCCTGAAGTTTGGCTAACAACGCAGGACAATATTCTATAACATGTTCAAATGAGTTGCAGTAACTTCAAGTGGTACAATGGTTCTGACAATCTCTTGCCAAGTGACCTGGATTTTGCACAGTTATAACAAATGATATGACCTTGACCTCGACCCATGCCTCCTCCTCGTCCTCTTCCTTTGAATCCACCACGAGGATTGAACTTTCCTCTTCCTGGGGAAGTATACTGTGTAGTGCTTCCTTCCTGCTGTACTTCACCTTGAATTTTATATGTATCCCTTGACCTTTTATGTAAGAGATCATAAGATCTACAGTCCTTTTCATCGTGACCCACAAATTTACAGAATGTGCAGTAAATATTTATAGGTGTCTGAACATATTTTTGCATGTAATATCATTCACCAGGGTGATGTCTATTTATACATACCTCACACCAAGGTAGGGTAACTTGCGTTAAATGGCTCGGAGCTCTAAAAACCAATTATTCATGGAATAGGGTGCAATGCTCTTTATCATGGCCTTCTCATTTGCACCTAATGCACCATATATCTTCTCTTTTGTATTTTCCTTTGTCTTTCTTCATATCCTCAACCTGTAGAGACAAGCTAGTTAACTGACTTAAAATTTGACTCATACCTGAGTTGGATTCTCCCATAGGGGATGATTCTAGTTTCATGGTGATCTCCAACGCCTCAGCTTGCAAAGCAATCTTCTGCTGCATCAGAGGGACTCTGATGTGTGGTAGGAGGGAAACAATGAACCATTCCTTGTTTTTCTCATCCGAGATCTGAAAACTCAGGTGACCTGTCAAGGTCTTAAACCTCTGATCAAATTCCCAAAGAGGTTCAACTACTTTCTTCTTGATTTTCTTCAGCTCTGTAATGCATTGTGACTCTGACTTGGGTTTCTTGAACTGAATAATCAACATAGTCTTAATCTCGTTCAATGGTTTCAGTTGTGCAACTCCTTGGACAAATTTCATGTACCATCTTAGTGCACGGTCTCATAGGGTAGTACTAAACTGAACTCGTTTAACAGCTTCATCGGTGACATTCTTAATACTCCATACAACCTCACATAGAAACTAGTGCTGATCAAGATATTTAGATCCGTCTCCCCTAAAGGTGGGTAACCTCATCTCATTTGCCATGGATCTTCCTATGTTTCCTGACTGACTATGTGATGAACTGCTTGTAACAGTGCTCTGAGTACTCTGATGACTTTGACTACTTTGATTACTCTGGTTACTTAATGCTACTGAAACAATAGGATGAGTAATAATACTTCAACAGTTGACATAGTTCCTGATTCTTCTTGGTGAGGTTCTTTAATCTTTTCTTCTCTTGGCCCAGCGGACCCTGAATGTTCCTCATTCAATAACTCTTCCTCTTCTGCACTATAAAACCCTTCTTCCTGTAGAAGTGGTTCGTGATCTTGCTCAAACAAGTTCGCCAAAGGAACTTCTCTGAAGATCCTTCCATTGCGCGTATGTCCAACCTCTGTGTCGCTGTCGTTGTCTGAATTATTGAACATTAGCTTTTGAATCTGACCAACTACTATATTTTCAAGATGTTCTTCTCATGCAATAGCATCTTGATTTTCAACTTGAGAAAATGTAAAAAAATTTCCTCTAGGTCCCTTAAAGAAATATCTCTCTGCTTGGCTATATGACTCCACTCTGTCAATAGAAAACTCAGTGATGTACCCTCCAATGGTGCTATCAAACCAATGATCTACTACTCTTGACATGACGTTGTCAACTCTCTTGACCCTCTTGATCAACGCCGACATCCAAACCACAGGCGGTCTAGATCTGATCTCAAACTGGGTATCTGCTAACCTGGCTAACCCCTCGTATAGCTCTTTATGAATTCCTCCAATTAAAATCTCGTGTATATAAGTAAATATATACCTTCCCAACCAATCCTTTGTAATAAGCTTAGGGTTCTTGTTTTGGGCTTCCGCGAAGTCCTTTTCTTGTTCTTTTTTCCACTTCTGAATCTTTTTCTTCGATGGAAACCACCTTGAAATTCCCTCAAGAATATCCTAGTCCTGACAATAGAACCATTTGTTGGGCATAAGGGTAGACCCAGGGTTCAGTTCTAATAGCGCACCAACAAGCCCTAACTACTGGCCCTTTCATAAATACCTGCGAAGCAGATGCAATCTCACCCGAAGTAGCTATAGGGGGTTGCAGGACACAGGTGTATACAACCAGAGGAAATGCAAAGTGGATCCAATGCAACAACAACACAACACCTAGATATCATTTACTAGCTTAAAACTACTTCTCACAGTCTATCTCAGATCTATTACAATAATGCAATAACATAATAGTAGAAGAAAAAGAATACAACATCAATCACACATAACACAAGATATACATGGTTCACCCTCTCCCTAGGGCTACATCCACATAATTGTGATTTATATTATATTGGATGAAAGCATACAGTTCTATCTACAAACTTATCTTGCAGATCTCTTTTCTTGTTCTCTTCTTCTCCCCTCCTTGTGCACCCAACTGCAGGGTTGATCTTCGCACCTAGCTGAAGATATGACAATATAAACTTTCCTCTCCACGCAATGCTCTTCTCTCAACAATAACAAAAATTGCTCATCATCACATCTAACCGAATAACTCATCCCAGGTCCTCTTGACCTTTACTTATACATTACAATAGCTCACCGACAACCTTAGGCCAAAACATAGGTGTTAAAACCCTAGATACCAAAACCATAGGTGTCTAAAACCCTAGGTCAACTTGACCCACGTTTTTCGGGCTTCGCCAGCCTGTCTTTCCATATTTCCCATGAGGTGCTCCAAAGCATCTACCGATGGATTTTTCCGCTTGTCGAGTTGCCCTCGATCCATATTCCTTGCTGATCTGTTCTCCTCGATCCTCTCATCCAACGAATCGCTCTCTCGTACTTCGCTCCATCTTTTCTGCTTCTTTTTCCACTTCGACCTGATCTCAGTCAATCTTCCTTCCACGCAGTTCACGTTTCATATTTTCTCCCTTAATATTCACTTCCTTCCATAACCAAGGGCTAATAGAACCTTGTTGTATACAATAGGACCCTGCTGTCATAAAAGAGAATCAAGATTTTAATGAACTGAAGAATGAATGAAAATTGAACTATCTCAATAAAACTCAAGAGCAAACCTTAGTATGCTTTCTCCTTCTATTCTCCCCTTTGTTCTTCCTTCTCATTTGGATTTTATGCATTCCAAATTAGCTGAAGTGGTTCAACCACTTCATTTAGTTAAGTTAACTAAAACTCAACTAACTTTTAATTTTGGAGAATAATTAATAATAAAAATAAAAATAAGGGTCTTTTAATAAATATCAATTAGTAGGTGGGACCCCTTGTGACTCCCTTTAATTTCTTTAGCAAAAATAAACATAACTAGACAATAAATCAAACAAATCCCTCCTTATGGCTCCCATAATCATTTCCATAATTTGAAAATTAAATATCAATGATATTTTAAATCATATCCAAACATGTAATATCCACATATCCAAAAATATAATGTTTTCCAAAACTTTCAACAATCCACTGTTGTAATATACCAGATATAAAATGTATGCAGAACAGAAATAAAATGCTAGTAATGGCAGAATATCAACAATATAACCAGAACATTCACCACAATAACACTGAAATGATATAAGAATAACAACATAAATAACACTTTGAATTTGAAAGCAATGTTCACGGGCCTCTTCGAGGGGGCATCCTCCAGTTGAGCAGAGCTCTATTACAATAATATCCAAGCTAGGGTTCTCATACCCTCGACTCCTATTTATACTAAAAAGAAGCATCTAGAGGAAGATCCTTTTAGAAGCGGAAGCTTCTATTAGGTCTTCTTACATCTGCCTTATTCTATTTTATTGAAAGGCCTTATTAATATTGACCTTTATTACATCCAAATATATTGTTCTACCTATGTGTGGGTTAGGAACATAACATGTCCGCCCCCTTAAAAACAACCTTGTCCTCAAGGATTGAGATGAGGAAATTGCTGCAGAATGGTAGTTGTTTCCCAAGTGGCGTCTGTTGGAGTTGTATCTTTCCACTGGACTAGCACTTCCTTGATGGTTCTCTGACGTAGGCGATGCTCACGCTGGTCCAAAACTACTTCTGGTTGTAGCCAAATGGATCCTTTTTCAGCTAACTCTGGAAGGTTGGTTTGAATTTGGCACTTAGCTCCAATAACCTTCTTTAAGCATGAAGCATGAAAAAAAGGATGTAGCTTCGAATGGTTGGGCAAAGCTAGCTGATAGGAGACTTGTCCCACACGCTTGAGCATGGTATAAGGACCATAAAATTTGGGTGCTAGATTTTGACAATGCTCGGCCTTGAGGGAAGTTTGCTTGTAAGGTTGTAGTCGAAGAAACACCTGATCCCCTTCTGCAAATTGACGTTCAGAGCGACCTTGATCTGCTTGTTGCTTCATGCAATTCTGTGTCGTGACCAAATTCTCTTTGAGGGTATAGAGAATGGCCTCTCGAGTTGTAAGTGTTAGGTCAACCACCTGGACCTTTGAGGCACTTGATAAGTATGAGAGAATTGAAGGTGGCTTCTGTCCATATACCGCTTCAAAAGGAGTCATGCGTGTAGCTGTATGGTATGAAGTGTTGTTCCACCATTCAGCTAGGGGTAACCATTGAGCCCATTGATTTTTCTTTTCCGAGGCAAAACACCTCAAATATGTTTCCAAACACTTGTTGACAACTTCCATTTTGCCATCAGTCTGGGGATGATAAGCTGTGCTGAGATGCAATTATGTGCCTTGTATCTTGAACAGTTCTTGCCAAAAATTGCTTGTGAAAGTTGGGTCGCGATCAGAAACAATAGAGTGCGGCATGCCATGAAGCTTGAAGATCTGATCCATGAAGATTTGAGTCACCGTGGATGCTATAAACTGGTGTTGAAGGGCGAAAAAATGAGTGTACTTGGAAAGGTGATCAACAACCACCATGATGACGGATTTATTTCCCGATTTGGGTAAGTTGGTAATAAAATCCATAGAGATATCCTTCCAAATAGCAGGTGGAATCGGCAGTGGTTGTAGTGTGCCTGACGATTTGACTGTTTCTCCCTTGTTGCATTGACACACGTCACATTCAACTACAAAATTATGAATGTCCTATTTCATACCATCCCAGAAAAAGGAATGTTTGACCTTGTCATATGTTTTGGTGAACCCGGAGTGCCCTGCTGTGGGTGTAGCATGAAGCTTAGAAAGTACCATGGATTTAAGCTTTGATTGTTTACTTAAATTCAAATGACCTTTGTATCAAAGTTCCTCATGGAGCCAAGAGTACCCTGGGGAAGTTGGAGCATTGGACTGCAATTGCTGGATCAACTGCGAACTTTTGGGGTCTTGTAGCCATTCCTGGCAAACGGCTTGGAGCCAATCTGGTACAATGAATGAAAGAGAAAAAAGGAATCCTTCATCTTCATATTTTTGGGAAAGTGCATCCGCAACCACATTGTCTTTGCCTTTCTTATAAATGATCTCATAATCATATCCAAAGAGTTTAATCACCCATTTTTGTTGTTCCAGAGAGGAAATGCGTTGTTCTAGAAAATACTTGAGGCTTTGATGGTCTGTCTTAAATTGGAACCGTTGCCCCAATAGATAAGGACACCACAGATCCATGACATGCAGAATATCCAACATTTCCTTTTCATAGATGGATTTGCCCAGATTTCTTTCAGATAGTTGCTTGCTGGTAAAGGCCAAAGGTCGACCCTCTTGCATAAGGACAACACCAATTCCTTTCCCTGAGGCATCACATTCCAACACAAAGGTATTTGTGAAATCGGGAAGGGTGAGGACTGGAGTGGTGCACATGGCCATCTTCAAGATTTGAAAAGCTTGAGCAGTGGCTGGAGTCCAAGTGAAAGAGTTCTTTTTGAGGAGAGCAGTGAGAGGTGCTGCAATCTTCCCATAATTCTTAACAAACTTGCGATAATACCCTGTTAAGCCTAGAAATCCATGCAAGCTCTTA